>OY292516.1:16650429-16838703 GCA_958496365.1 Subacronicta megacephala | reverse complement strand
CTCCGCCCGCGCCGCCCCCCGCCTCTCGCAGCGCCCCGCACGCGCCGCACTCGCCGCCCGCACGTCTGCACACCCACATACATGGTACCGATACTCAACATCACTAGCCTGGGTTAACTTACTTAGGTACTAAATACATAATAACAGAGGTAATAATATGCTGCGACACGCAAAAGAGACATTCACAGTTAAGAAGACAGAACAGAGGGTAAAAACTAAAACATTAATAACCCGCCAAAACCACCCGCAACCGATGTTAGTACGCCGCGGACGGCACCGGGACACGCGCAGGGAGTGGGTGTGGGGAGTGGGAGAGGGGGAGGGAACTGGAGCGCGGTGAGGGAGGTGTGTGTGAGGAGGGTGTGAGAAGCAGGCGCGGGCGGCACTCACCTCACGTGGTCGGTGTAGCTGTGGCGCAGCGTGGGCGCGTCCAGCCGCCGCACGCGCATCTTCTCCTGACAGATCTCATCTATTTCTGTTTTGGGCGTCGACGTCAAGACCGTGCCTTCGTTGAGCGCCTGGTTCGAAAGACTCTTGAACCGGTGCCTGATATCGATGCACTCCGAGGAGCCCATATCGGCTTCGGGATCAGAGGGAATACAATAAAACTCGTCCTCTATACACCCGGACAGCCTGTTAGTGTTGGACACGAGGGAATTCTTCCTGTGCGCCAGCGGCGTCAGAAACGGAAAGTTGTTAAATAACTCCTCGTTCTTTTTGTTCTTCTCGAGCAATGCAGGGATGGTGTTGAGCGACTTCTGCTTGAAGATCTGGAAGTTAGTGAGCGGTTCTACGGCGGCGCTGATGATGGTTGCGGCCACCTTCTTCTTCTTGTCGAAGTAGGTGGGCATCGCGAACGAGTTGTCGTGTCCATTGACGAGCGTGGCGTCGGGCGTGGCATATTCATCGCTGTGAGGCGAGGCGGGCGAGGCCAGCGCATGCCGCGGCACGACGTCGGGCGGGCCCGTCAGCGTCAGCGTGCAGTTGGGCGTCAGGTACACGTCCGACATGTCCGCCGCCTGCTGCAGCAGCAGCTTGGCGAGCGCCGCCTTGCCCGACCCCGGGGGGACCAATAGTGTGGTGGTGCGCTCTATTCGGATACTGGGGCGCGGACGGAGGGGGCGGCGGGGGGTGCGAGAAACGAAAACATAAAAAAAATAAATTAACAAAAGCGAATAAATAAAAGTTGCGAACCAAATCAGTTAGTTACCGTGCGTGACAAAATGTAAAGTTAATGAACACAAAGCGTACACAATGAACACTGTACAGGTGGAGCGTGGAGGAACATGGAGCATGTGCTCGTGTGACGTCACCATTGCACGTGTGACGTGCGCCGGACCGCTGTGACATAACTCATGACATAACACAAACTTTCAGACTTGCCGTTACTCTTGACATCAATCCCCTTCATGCTAATCATCATGGTTCGTCAAGTCTTCAATGATCACAATTAAATTTTTTACACTAAAATGTACGTCGATAGTAAATCAAACACCTTATTATAATGGGAAGCAGTTAGGCTGATGGGGGATGGTCTGCCACCGTGGTTAGCCCGCTAGGTCCCAGTACCGCTCCCTCACCTCACCAGGACGCGTACATAACAACCCAGCAGCAACATGATCACACCGGCGTAAACTACGGTTGTCGGTTTATACTGGAGTGGCCTTGTTACCTGTTGTGGTGAGGCCGGCCTGAGTCTCCAGCGGAGTCTCCCTCAGAGCTCTGCCGCGAGTGCGCAGACGCTGCCGACGAGCTGCCGTAGCCGGAAGCCTGATATACAATATAAATATGAATTCTATTCTGAACATTCAGCCAGTTTTTTTTTGTGTCTTTGACTGATACTTTGCCTGATGATATACAGCAGGATGTATTGCATTTTCTTTTTTATTGCAAGGCAAAGGCCTCCCTACTCTCCTTCCATTCCTCTCGGTTCAATAGCTTTTAGCGGCCAATCATTCCAATAAAGGTCTAGTTCGTCCCGCCATCTCTTTCTGGGCCTGCCGCGACGTCGTCTGGCGTTTTGTGGGCTCCACTCAGTACTCAATGGTGCCACACAGCTCATTTGACATGCCGCAAACATGACCAGCCCATGCATTGTATTATACAAATTTATAACTTGACGGGTTCTTCTAAACGACTAACTGTCTTATATGCTTATATTACGTTGTTCAAAAGGAGGTTCTTACCTTGCTGCTCATATCGCCGGAGGTGTTGGAGGAGTTCCGCGAGTGCGTGTGCTGTTGCTGCTGCAGGCAGGCCGCGCATGCGCCCCCGGTGCCAGCCCCGCCCCCGCCCCCGCCCACAGTCGCGACCCCGCTTAGGACCGGTCCGGCTGACGGCACACCCACCTGGCCCATTGTTAATCCTGGAGAACAATACTATAAATATCACCAACTCGCTTTATAACTTAATATGGCTTATTAAAGGGGACACCCAACTATTACTAAAACGAAAATACGGTAAGATACATGGCTATTTTGATGTTTAATTTGAGTGTAGTCTAATCTCATTACTGAAATGGAGAGAACCTACTATACTACTAATATATTATTAGTCTATGATCAAATCGAGACATTCGTACCGGGGTGGTCGGGCGCGGAGCTGCCGAGCGGCGACTCGTCCCCGTCCGGCGTGGACAGCTCGCACGACGGCATCAGCGACAACGGCTGCGATATACTACCTTCTGGAAAAATAAATACTCTAATTAATAACTACAATACAACATCATATATTTGGGCTTTGTCCATCGCTGTCTGCCTCTTTAGTCGAGTGGTCGTATGCTAGAGGTTCTGGACCCTCTGGACTTGGATCGGACGATTCCTAAGTCGAACAACAAGGGACCTAAACATACCTACAGGTGAATTGTAAGGGTACATTAGTGCGCCTCTTAGTCCTCATAGTCGATAATTACGATTAATGTACAATGATTCGAAGTGTTTATTGGCTTTTAGGATAGATTAGTGAGTCAGTGTCAGCAGTGTCTTCATACCGTAGTTCTTCTTCTTGGTGAGCGAGCCGAAGCCCGAGGAGGCGGTGGAGGAGGCGCAGTCGTCGTCGGGCTGCGTAGCGCCGGCCACGCTCTCGGAGCCGCTGTCGCCGCCCGCCAGCCCGTCCGCGGCCTCCTGCTTGCGCTCCGGACTACAACAAGGAAACTCTACATTCAAACAACTGCCACATCGGTACACTCACGAGCACTCGTGAAATGCAACAGTAACGTAACAGTAAATATATGGTTGTTTGGTACGTACACTTTGAAGAGCGGATCGCCAGAGATCATTTTCATCTTGATGCACACGCGCAACACGGAGTTGTCCTGCCGCCGGCGCTGGTCGTACCCCTCCAGCAGACAGCGGCGCGTGGTCTCGCCCGCGCCCGCCAGCTCCGCCAGGTTCACGTCGCAGAAGCCCAGCTTCTGGTATGACCTGCCGCCTGCAATCAACAATACACAATCAGAAGGTAATACTAATGTATCAACTTATCCACCTAAGAGTTTGAAACCATTCCGCAGTTTACATTATGATTATTAAATACATTGAAATGTTTTTCGATTCAAAAATGATTTGCATGCATTTTATGTCCATGTTGAGACTGGAAGACCTCTACGATGACAAGGACAATTTTTTCTATGCAAATCCGTGCAGTGATAGCCTTGTGATATGACCGTTGGACTGCCAAGTCAAAGGTCTCGAGTTCGAATCCAAGGCACGCACCTCTGTCTTTTCGAAGTCATGTGCGTATTAAGAATTAATTATCACGCGCTTAAACGGTGAAGGAAAACATCGTGAGGAAACCTGCATGCCTGAGAGATTTTCTTGACGGCGTGTGAAGTCTGCCAACCCGCAGTAGGCTAGCGTGGCGGACTATAGCCTAATCCCTCTCGTTCTGAGAGGAGACCCGTGCCCAGCAGTGGGACAATGTAATGGGTTGATGATGATGATGAAATCCGTGAAAGGATTCCAGCTTCTAGATAAGGCAAACGTAAACATATAGCAATATGTTCTGTACTATTCAGTAGTTTGGAGGGAGACTTTTTTAACTGTACGAAGATACTTAAAAAAACTTTCAAGTTAGAAGAGCAATAGATAGCAGCTTCGGCCATTCGTAACTTATCCTAAGTTTAAACTCTTCGGCACGGAACGTCGAGCCCCGAAGCGACTGCATTATAAACGCATCGCATTCAATGAGGAAGTACTTGGCGAATTCACTTCGTTTCAGAGCGGACGACTTTGTACCTAGCGTCCGGACGCGAGTTCCACCTTCCGTCAAAGTTGCAAATATATGGCCATTACGGAATCGTACTCGTTTTGAATTTTGAACATTTCAACGGTAAAGTTTATACGAAAATATTTAAACGGGTCAAAGTGTCTATGGAATTTATTGAAGTTATCTACGTCAACATTATTGTCAGCGTTTCGGAGTAGGCGGTAGCTGTAGGGTTGTACCCCAGCGCTGGGTGCACAGATAACCGCGGCGGTGCTCTTTAAAATTAACCTCGTTATGTGTGCCGCTCTTTTAATGTAATTGACGTTTGCTGCCGTTATTTTGGCGTGGTTTGAACAATCAGGATTATTTAGATTTCGAGCTAAATTACAAATATCAAATGGAATGAGCTTAAACTTGCCGTCCCGACGCAGTATATAATTATGGCACTCTAAATTCTCTAATCATTCATCTAATCTCTTGGGATATTACAGTAGAATGTTCAATTAGAGACATCTCATTATAAATATGTCATTAAACACAAGTAGGTACATTTATTTCAATGTTACTATTTATGCGTAAATAATAATAGAGGGGAGGCCTTTGCTCTGGAGTGGGACAATACAGGCTAACAAAGTACTCGGGTGTATACCTTTGCACTCCTTGCGCACGGACACCCTCATGAGCGCGGGCTCCAGCACGCCGGTGCTTGCGTTGGCGCACATCTTGCACACGAACGAGAACTGCGCGTTCCACCGCACTGAGTGGTTGCGCACCTCCTCCCTGTGGACAATGCAAACAAATACCAATAAGTATCAATCGGAATTCAATGCACAAAGGATGTTGTTAAACTTTGCAGGTTTTGTCAAGCCAAAAGGCATTAAAATGTTAACCAATATAGAGAAACGTATTGTCCGTCATTACATCCAGATACCTGCTGACTACTGTACATAAAGTCTAACGTATTTATTTGTGGATAAGGCATTGTTTCTGCGTCTTGTCCATCTAGGATCAATGGTTTGGATTTATGCTGTTCTCTCTCTCTTCATCGCATAAATTGCAGGATTCGGTTTCAAATCTTCGTCGGCGAAACATCACAACTGTATCTGTTTGCATACATAATAAATTGCGTAGTGGAGCAGCGGAACTCCGCGGCGGCATCAACTGGATGCGGAAGTCACGGCTGCACATTGTTGCGCACGTGTGCCATTCAGCTTTAGTTCATTACAACTACCGGTGTCGTTCATATAGAGCCTGTTCAAGACTTTTATGGCGCAACTATGAACCGTTTGCCCCTGTTATTTAATGTCACTAGTTTGACTGTCGTAGAGTTCAAAAGGTCGTATACAAAATTAATCCACAAAAAGTTCCGCGAAAAAAAAATTTGTATCAGTTTCAAAAAGGTACAGTAAGTGTTTGCTCCGTCTGTGCGTGTTTGCAATGTATTGGCACTTCAAAGATAATCCTAAGCTTAGTGTTTACTACCATAGCACCTATTTCACGCAGTATTAACTTTTACTACGATGATATATCGTCACACGCGCACCATTCACCACGGTCCACGATTTAGCAATCTCAGCATCTCTGCTTAGCTGTTTAACGATTTATCTAAGCCTAGCCTTCATCTTCAAGAAAGTAACAATAATTTTCTTATTAATTAAGTACATTGTCCTGGATGCTTATATTGTTTATCTGGCTATCTTTTGCTTATTTTTTATTATTTTTTAGCATTAAATATTGCGAAATTTTCACAAAGACGTAGAGTGTGGAAGAGAAATTCGACATCACAGGCAGTGGTCTCGGTAGCTTAGTTGGCAAAGCGTCTGGTGTACTTAACCAGAGAGACGCAGGTTCAAACCCTGCCTGAGATCGAATTTTTCTTTCACTAGAAATTTTCTTTAATTAGAAAATACAGTTCTTTGTGGCTATCTTTTGTTAAGTCCAGATACGAGTTTATCATTCTTATAGATGTGATCGAAATTTTTTTTTGCCTTTTCTATGAAAATTATATTCGTCAGAGATTTAAAAAATTGATGTTTCGATCGTCGTTTCCTATTAACGACACAATTACAGTATAAATAGATTCTAATACTGTGACGCAATATTATAGTAAATTCATTATTCATTTCTATTAAATCGAGAAGTTCAGTAATCTTGATGAATGCGAAATAAACGCTGAACAATTCATAAGGAAGTTGCGAAGATTGATTTAGGAGTAAGCACTCAAAGCAACCATATTGAGTCCTTATCGTGATAGTTGCGTTACGAAGTGGACAAGGTTTTAGACGAGAGTGGAACGTTATAACTGGTACTAGCATTAGCTGACATTTGAGCCGGTCATCTTAGTGCATGTACTTAACACCAACTGCGATGATCAACAAGATTGACAGTGGAAATTACAAACCTACATACGCATAATTAAAAACCAATTTGTTGTTTATCATGAGTATAATAAACAAAAATTAGTAGTAATTGGAAACATTACACAGTTAAAAGCTGTCAGTTATCATGAAAAGCGTCTATTTAGTGTACGTGTTGGGTATAGAATAATTGTATTTAATAACTTCGATCACGCACGCTTCTGAAGTTAATTTAGCCTGAATTTATATCGATCTAGTGGTCAATACTTGAATTGTAATACACTTTAGCTGGGGACCGATTTCAAATATCAACGGACATATGTTATAACTAGATTTTCCAAATATACTAGATAAATATTATACTTAATATTTCATAATATTTTGGGCAGAATATAGTCTTAGGTAAAATATGAAATAGCCCAATAGCCAAAGTACTATATTTGAGCTAGCTAACAGGCATAACAAAAAAACTCATAAAAACGGCCCTTTGATAAACTTTGCCAGCTCACGATTACTGTCTGTAGTTTAAAAGATATAGAAGATAGACGTAACTGGGGCGACAGTAAATGAAACCACAGCCTAGAATAAAGAAGCGCTTTATGATACGAAGTGGTTATAATTAAGAGATTATTCCAATTATAATAGGCTGTGGTTTCATTTACTGTGATTCATCCGATCCTATGATCAGTAAAAAGAAAACAAACATTAAGCAAAATTGAAAATATGTGAAACAGTACTAACTGTTCATTCGACTCCATATTTGTGTATCAAATTAACGGGTCTACTTAAGCAAACAATCTGAAGATCGAATCAAAATAATCGTAAATTAACACGTTTGAAAACCGGTTGGCTCAAGTATACCAGTCTAAGTCTCCAATCAATCTAATGTACCTAACGGTATCTGAATACATCATAATATCTACTTACAATGTTTAGCGACATACGTATAGTAGTATCTAGTAAGGTATCAAACTGTCCCACATAGAGCCGCTGTCCCAATTGTGGCGGTCACCGATGGTTCCTAAACGGTAATGAGAACGTTCGCGTGCCACCAGCGACCTCTTCCGGCCATTAATAGTCCCTGTGATAACACAGTCCGTAGTTAAGATAATTGGAATTTTTATTGTCTTGAGTTTTCGAGAGCGATGTCGCTTCGGTGCAGCACTACGAGATTTTATCAGGTTGAAAAACAAGGTAGAAGGGACGCGGTCATGCGGACAAAAGTTCCTTCATTCTTCATACTTAAGTATCCTTAAATAAAATACGGGCCTCATGACGTCGATATGATCAAGTTAATAATATTTTTATAATCATCACTCAAAAATACAACCACGTTTACAATTTTAAATATATTTCTTGATTTCTTCGTTACACATTGCATTGGCCACTTCTAAACAAGGTGTGCCACTAGCTAGCTCATGTTTACGAGCGTGTTCCCCGAACCGGAGCGCTGCGCCGAAGAAGATCCTTTTACTCTTATCGAGATGAATATCGCGGTACCGCCGGTTCTGCTAAATGGACAATGAGCGTCTATCTCGATCGATACGATGCAAAGCACCATTACCATCGTAAAGCGAACCAATTAAAGTTATTACAGCATTGTTTATAAATATTTTAGTTTAATTAACATTCTCGATAGTTATCTCAAGGTGGAACGTTTTTGATTTGGTACATGTAAACAATTTTAGTGATCTCATCACAGCATGCGTGACACGCAGTCATAAGCCAGTTAAAAATATTGTAGTGTTTATATTTTGTGAGCAGAAGGACCCCTGTTATATTAGTAGAAGAGGCCTCGTGAAATAAACGTGTCAGGCTAAGTGTGTACTTAATGTCAGGTTAAGTCACGTTGTACTTAGGTACTTACCTTAGATAAGTTGTTTACGTTGAACAAGATAATGATATACCTACATAATTATTATAATGAACGCACATTACACTTGCAAAGAATCGAGATAATTTGAATGTCCCCCTCGCGTGTTCTCTCAAAAGTTTTAGAGTTTTTTGACCGTTCCATAATGATGTGCAAGGTGCCGCGATACGTATCTTCACGGTCGGCCGGCCGGGCCCTAGCAGAGTCGTAAGAACGCCCAGCGTCACGGCCGGCGGGCCACGCACCTGACCGGTAATTCATTATTATTAATTAACATTCATTTTTTTTTCGGTAGACACGCGTGCTATACTTTTATTGTGGCGATAGATATCATTTATTATAGTGTGGCTACATTTGTTTTATCGGACCCTCGGGAGGAACAACGACCGCGTTAGTAACACGAGACTGAGTAATTGCTTTATGATAGTAAATAGAATAAGTATATAAAAATGCTATTCATGTGTTTAAAAAAATGCACCTTAGATGTAGATAGTAAAGAGATTAATGAAAGGCGGGTAGTTACAAATTTAGCCTACGTATAAACTACAATTTGTACATAGGTCACACGGAATGTGTCAAAATTCGGAGAACTATCAAGCTCCGTGATAATGAATAAATCTTTAATAAGTAACTTGACGAGGTCAACAATAAATTAAATGACTTCATAAATTATTAAACAGTCAAATTTTGTGATGATTGGCTAGCCTGCAAATTATGGAAGCTGAAAATCTTTTAGCAACTCCTAGAAAATTAAGAACCACATTGAAACACGTAAGTAAACTTAGGTACTTTCAATCAGCATAATTAGAACAACGAGGCTACAATAAGATTAGACAAATTATACATGAAATTAACAGTAATGATGATATGTCAAGGCTTTTTAGTAATAATACACGGTTATTCGGTAACTGCATGAGTCCTCATTAGTGGACTTAGCGCGACTGCTAAGATAGAGGTCCTGGGTTCGATTTCCAGTTCAAGCAGTGTTATTGGGCTTTTCTATGAAATGATCGGTATATGTAAATATATAACAACTTTTGTTTTACAACTCTCAGATAAAGATATCAAAACTTTCGTACCTTTCTGTATAAACTTGCCAATTTTAAATAAAATTGTTTAAGAAATCAAAGGGCCCTAAAAATGGTGCAACCTCACATTTCTTCTTTAATCTGAGGATGCTACAAATATATTGTAACGTTAAATGAAGAAACGTCCAAAGTAGGAGCCTCATAAGTTTCTGCCTATCCCTATTAAAGGTGGGCATAGTAGAAAATATGTTGTGTTTGCGCTAATCTCCATGTTGTTGAGAAATGCCGCGGCGTTTAGTTTCACAAGTAAATATTGAATAGTAAATAATGCGATTATTATGCGTTTCTCAACCATAACCGCATGGTTAGTGTTTATTATAATATTAAATGTCGACGCGTCGCATGTTGATGCCACATTTCAATCACTTATGCCACCAGATGTTAGAATGCACTTGTTTTAAACTAAACCACATGTAAATATAAATATCAACTCAACTTATTAGCTCACAAACCTCTTAAATGTAATGATGATAGATTTTACGGTGTCCATGGAGAGTTAGAGACACTGTCAAGGTAATTCTAGGCGGAAATAGCCATAGCAGCTTTGAGTTGACTTGTCCTAACTGACGGCACGCATACATCAGTCATCGTGTAGCTCAACCATTTTATAGGGAGCTCAACGACCCGTCGCACGACGATACCAGATCAACAAGACAATAATTCAGTTACATAAAAGCGTGGTGTATGAATTAAGGAATTATGTTATTCAACCCATTATTATGGCAATAAGGAATTAATAAATTCACGAAACATATTAAAAATAATGCATTTACACAATCTTAATTAGTAAAACTTCATGCTCGGGATGCTAATGTCGGAGAAAATTGTATTTGTGGCAATAAACTCCTTTGTAACAATACATTAGGCAACTATTATACGTCGTCGCATGCACATTAATGTAAATAAAGCGGACAATTAAGTGCGCAGTACTGACATTGTAATTGCTTCATGCGTGTGAGTTTATGCACTCAACGACTGCTTGATGGACTATGGACGCTCAATTTTACCGTACTTACATCAATACTCAAATTTGGGTCTGCTGGAAGCACCTATGAACCTATCAAGCCCCATATTACGGGCGTCAGTCAATTAAGAATTTTGTGGACAGTCTTCTTCTGGCAAAATTACTTCGCCATTTTAAACGGTTTCAAGTGGAAGATTGTCCAAATTGCAATGTGTGTGAACACGACCAGAACATAGATCGGGTTGGTTCTGTCTGGTCCAATCTAGTGCAGGTCAAAACTATACTGATTTAAATATATAATGTAACGTGTAACAGTGAAAACAACACAGACAGTATTTGTTTCTGACGAAACAATTGTAAATAGGTTAATGAAACATCGAAGGCGTACGCCATACACATTGTATAAAAGCTCCCAAACTGATGCTCGGTAAAAAGCTGCTAGTGCGAGAAATACTGGTTTGAAGATACATATTACGAATATAATGTATGAGGATACATAGGGCCCAGTGTATTGAAGGAACGTGTTGCAACTGACGGCCCCATTCCTCCAGTTTACGAGGCGGACGATGCGCGAGCGCAGCCATGCTTTATGGGGTGATGCGAGGCCGAGATTTAAAGCCATCATAAATAGCAGGAATTCATAGAACTTCCTTATATTTACAGATAAATTGTTTCGTGGAAAGATTTTTAAGTATTCGGTCTTCAGTACACCAGTTAAATTTTAACTGAAACAATACAAGTTGCAAAGTGTAGGACTTTATAACGATAATTATCCTTTTTATCAGTTAAAATGGTCAGCGCCCAAATACGCCTACCACAAACACAATAAAGCTTGTAACATTCTCGATTCGCGTGTATTGTATGTACGCAGATCAAAGGCACGGCGCGTGTAACTAGAGCAAGGTCGGCAGATGTCGCGGTGTCGGGTGTCAGCAGATGGACAGATGGACAGATGGCCACCGCACCGCCACACTCGACACTGCTTGCAGACACAACCGATCAATTGTACTGCTACAAATAAAGAGGTTAGGTCAAACCTGTTTTGGAAGAGGAGATTAACATAATGTTACGAGCTGGGGTTCGGGATAAATTAATCAACACCAATTTACCAATAAACAAATAAACACTTTAATTAAGTACACTAAAACACAACAGAAATTACCACAACGTCACTATAGTTGTACACTACACTCAACAATATCGCACAATTAATCACTTGTTAACTCACTTCGATCTTCACTTGTTCGCTTCCAACACAAGACTACTCTGCCTAGCCCTCACGACCGGTATTTATACGCGCAATGAAGATTCCAGAGTCGAATGGTCGCGATAAGTCGATAAATATCGCGTAGGTACCTAACCGCCTATTGTTTCGGGGCGTTGACCCGTGACCTTGGCCTTGAACGGTTATTATTTGCGCGCGGTGCAGTCGGGTACATTCTTTTATGTTTCGACGTGCTTCTATGACGGATCTAGAACCTTCGTGGCCTATCCACGTTTTTCTATTAGTTACTCGGCGTAACACTGCCCCCTCCTAAGACATGCTCGTCCCGAGCATCATTAGATCCATGATACCGCGCTAAACGATCCACATGAACGATCTTCGGGGCACCTCTTGGTCCTTTTTGTATACGGTAGGTGACATCGTTAATCTTAGTCACGACTCTGTAGGGACCGTCCCATTTTGCCTGTAACTTAGGTGACTTTCCTTTGCTGCGCACCGGGTTATGCAGCCACACTAGTGAACCTTGGTCGAAACCCTTGTTGTTCATCTTGCGGTCGTAGCGGGTCTTCATCCTTTCGGACGTTTGTTGGCCTGATTGTCTGACATGCTCATATATGTCATCCATTCTGGTGCGTAAGTCGTTCGCATAATCAGTCACACAGCGGGGGGCATCAGGGGGAATACCGGTGAGTAGATCCGCAGGCAACCGTAGTTCTCTTCCAAAGTTCGCGAAGGCTGGCGTTACCGTCGTACTTTCATGGACTGCACTCCGATATGACAAAAGGAACGGCTGGATGTGCTTGTCCCAATCCCTTTGCCTGTTTCCTACGACTTTTGCCAAATACCTTTCTAAGGTCTGATTGAACCGTTCGACCATTCCATCAGATTGCGGGTGGTAAGAGGTAGTTCTGGTTTTATGGGTACCCATTACCCGACATGTCTCCTGGAATATTTGAGACTCAAAATTCCTTCCTTGGTCACTGTGAATTTCTAAGGGTACTCCAAATCGACAGAAGACTTCATGAACCAATTTATCTGCGACTGTCGAAGCTTCTTGATTAGGAATGGCGAACACTTCCGGCCACTTAGTAAAGTAATCCATCACAACCATGAAATACTTGTTCCCGCTTTCGCTTTCCGGAAACGGTCCTGCAACGTCTAGAGCTATTCGTTCCCAGGGCGCACCCACGTTGTAGACTTTTAATGCACCCCTGCTGCGCGTATGCGGTCCTTTTACAGCAGCACAACTTGTACATTTACGACACCAGTCTTCAACGTCATCCCGACAGTGGATCCAGTAGAATCGCTCTCGAATCTTCAACAAAGTTCTTTTGACTCCTAGATGACCTCCTGAACATCCGTCATGGTACAGTCGCAGGACATCTGGTACCTTTGCCTTAGGGACTACCATCTGTAGGTGACACTTGTCCCCTTTAGCATTTTCCCATTTTCGGCACAAGACACCATCCTGTATCAATAAACTGTCCCATTGAGCCCAATAACTTTTCGTCACTGTGCTCAGCGCTGCAACATCACTCCATGTTGGTTTCGAGGCGCCAGCTTTCATCCGTCCAAGAATCGGTTTAATATCCGTGTCAATTTCCTGAGCCTTCTGTAAGGTTTCCTTCCATTCATCACTCAGGTCTGTTTTCAGCATCCTCACGGAAACTACTTCCTTAGCCTCTTGTCTGACACAGTGCTTGCACATTTCCGGACATGGTCTTCGTGACAACGCATCTGCGTTACCGTGAGATCTGCCACTGCGATGTTCAATTACGAAGTCGAATTCCTGTAGTAGCTCAATCCACCTTGCTACTTGTCCTTCCGGGTTTTTAAACTGTAATAGCCACTTCAGTGCAGCATGGTCAGTTCGCAAATGAAATTTCCGTCCCAATAAGTACTTGCTAAAATGTTGTAACGTCTTAACTATTGCCAGCAGTTCTCTCCTTGTGACGCAATAGTTCCTTTCTGGTTTTGACAACGATTTGCTGAAGTAGGCTATCACAACCTCCTGATCTCCTTTTCGCTGTGACAAAACGCCACCGATTCCTGTATTACTTGCGTCTGTGTCCACGATGAACTCGTTCTCCGTGTCAGGGTAGCCCAGTATAGGTGTATTACACAAACGTTCCTTTAACTCTTGGAAAGCACGTTCACAGTTTGCATCCCAGCGGAACTGCGACTTTTCCTCTGTCAGTTTGTGTAGAGGTTTCGCAATGTCCGAAAAATTCTTTACAAACCGACGATAGTAGGAGCACAATCCCAAGAATGCTCTAACTTGCGTCTTATCTTTTGGAACTGGCCAGTCTTTGACAGCAGCTACCTTCTCTGGATCGGTTTCGACACCCTTCTCAGAAACTACATGTCCCAAAAAACTTACTTGGTGTTTGAAAAATGAGCACTTCTTCGGACTTAACTTTAAATTGGCTCCTTGAATTTTTGATAGCACACGTTCAAGGTTTTGAAGGTGTTCATCAAACGTACGGCCCACAATGATGATGTCATCCAAATAGACCAAGCAGGCATCTCCGATTAGGCCAGTAAGCACTAGTTCCATGAGTCTCTCGAACGTGGCAGGAGCATTGCACAGTCCAAATGGCATGACTTTAAACTGCCACAGACCCTTTCCCGTAGAAAATGCAGTCTTCTCTTTGTCCTTGGGGTCTATTTCCACTTGCCAGTAGCCACTTTTTAGGTCCAGGGTTGTAAACCATTTCATTCCGGTTAATGTATCCAGCGTGTCATCGATCCTTGGCAATGGGTAGCTGTCCTTCTTCGTGACATCATTCAGCCATCGATAGTCAACACAGAAGCGCATACTGCCATCTTTCTTTTTCACCAATACCACAGGAGAACACCACGGGCTAGACGAAGGCTCTATTACGCCATCCTTCACCATTCCCTCAATCATGGTCTCCACTTCCTTCTCTCGTGCAACTGGTAGCCTCCTGGGTCGCTGACGAATTGGTAACTCATTGCCAGTATTAATCTTGTGCTGAACCAATCCAGTCTTACCTATGTCCGTGTCATTTGAAGAGAAAATGTCAGCGTACTGGAACAACATCTTCTTGGCCTTGTTTGTTTCCTCTTCAGATAAATCATTCCGACAGTCTTCCAAGAGCGTTGCCACGTTAAACTTTGGATTTTGAACGATATTGCCAGTACACTGATCATTGCACCGTCGCATCCAGGCTACTTCTTCACAAGTACCCATTAATGTGCCCTTCTTAATCACTTGCTCCTTATCACTTGGGTTCAAAATGCGCACTGCTGATACATTGGTAGTCCTAACCAACGTTCGTGCCATCTTCCATGGGAAGTCACCGTCCAACCTTTCTATAAGAACGCATCTATTTATCTGCCCAGCATTCTTCGGTAAAGTCACAGGGACGATTGTTTCCGTTTTAGGGGCAAGGACAATTTTCTTTAGGCAGAACACATTCCCAGCAGTTGCACCTTCCATAAACACTTCTTCTGAACGGTACTTCAATACTCCTTGATTCAAATCGATCTCACAACAATGCTTTCGCATAAAGTCCAAACCCAGGATGCAATCATCTACTATGTCGGCTATGATGACATTATGCCGATATAATCTGTTTCCAAGTTTCAGTTCCATCTCCTTCTCGCCTCGGACGGGTATGTGCTGACCAGTAGCTGTTACAAGTTGTATGCTATCACGGTCATAGATAGAGTCCCCAAGAACCCGACGTGCCACCTGAGAATTCACGACCGTGCGAGAAGCTCCAGTATCTAGTGTTAGCCTACAGGGTGTTCTGTTGACTTCGCCTTTGATGATCAGGCTATTCCCATCATGGGCTTGCGAGATCGAAATCCTTGGGGCTCTTTTCCCACCAGCCAGCACCCGCCCCGCAGTCCTGGCTTTCTCTAGTTTCCCTGCTGCTCATCGTTGGTGGTATCCACCACCCTTACTCTATCGCTCTGACTCTTTTCACGCCAGGAGGTTCCCTTTGGGCAATTTGCTCGGAGATGGCCCTTTTCCCCGCAAATGTAGCATCTAGGCGAACCACCATCTCTTCGACCCTCGCTGCGTTTCGCGCATCCCACCTGGAAGTGACCCTTTTCCCCGCAGAGATGACATGTAGGCAACACAACCTCCCGGATACGGTGAGCCCGATGGTCCTGTCTGACTGCCTCCACTTCTAAGGCATGGGCCAAGGCGTCTTTTAGAGTATTGTGGTGCCCAAGTCTCACAGCGGCTCTGACTTCCAGGTCGCGAATTCCATCGACGAACGCCTGAACCAGATTTCCATCGATTTGCGCAGGTTTGGACTGATAGGCTTTCCGAACCAACTTTTCAACTTCTACAGCCCACTGCTGTAGAGTCTCGGCACTACGCTGTACCCGGTCCTTCAGCTGAGCACGAAACACGTATTCCAGGTGTGCGTCGCCATATCTCGAATCCAACGCTTCAAGTAGCTGGTCGTAGGTCATGTCTTTACCGAGGGCTTCCAGCACTGATAAAGCCTGGTCGCGGAGGGACAAGGTGAGTGCAGTCATGGCTTGACTTTTGTCCCACCCATTCGTCTTCATGAAGGCTTCAAACTGGATCCTGTAAGCCGACCATGAGGAGGTTCCATCAAAAGGTGGCACTTTAAACCCATGTAGTGAGGTGGTCATGGGAGCAGCAACCACCGGAGCCACAATTCCGTTTCCTGCCTTTATATCGCCTAACGCCTTTGTAACGTTGGCAATCTGTTCTTCGGCTTTGGAGATACGACTTTCGTGCTGTTCCACCTGCTCCTTCATCACCCCAAGCTGTTTGCCAAGAGTGCCATGCAAATCTTTTATGAGGAGCATCTGTTCCTCTTGGCGGCGTGCCTGCTCCTCTTTGTCCTGCTGCAGTTGCTCTTGTAGTTGGCGAGCCTGCTCCTCCTGACGGCGTGCTTGCTCCTCCTGACGGCGTGCTTGCTCCTCCTCGCGGCGTGCTTGCTCCTCCTGACGGCGTGCTTGCTCCTCCTCGCGGCGTGCCTGCTCTTCCTCGCGGCGTGCCTGCTCCTCCTTATCCTGCTGCCGCTGTTCCTGGAGCATTTTCATCAAGGCCGCCAGGTCAACTGTTGGTGTTGGAGGGGCTCCAGATGGGCCAGGGACTGGTCCTTCCGTCGCTTGCTGACGGCCCGAAGGTTCTGGAGGAGAATCTCCAAACCGCCTCTGATTCATATCCTGTTGCCGCTGACTTCTGGTACGAATACCGTCCGTTTCGTCCTTTGGCAAAACTGGCATAATTTATCCCACTACTTCTGACACCAAATTGTTACGAGCTGGGGTTCGGGATAAATTAATCAACACCAATTTACCAATAAACAAATAAACACTTTAATTAAGTACACTAAAACACAACAGAAATTACCACAACGTCACTATAGTTGTACACTACACTCAACAATATCGCACAATTAATCACTTGTTAACTCACTTCGATCTTCACTTGTTCGCTTCCAACACAAGACTACTCTGCCTAGCCCTCACGACCGGTATTTATACGCGCAATGAAGATTCCAGAGTCGAATGGTCGCGATAAGTCGATAAATATCGCGTAGGTACCTAACCGCCTATTGTTTCGGGGCGTTGACCCGTGACCTTGGCCTTGAACGGTTATTATTTGCGCGCGGTGCAGTCGGGTACATTCTTTTATGTTTCGACGTGCTTCTATGACGGATCTAGAACCTTCGTGGCCTATCCACGTTTTTCTATTAGTTACTCGGCGTAACAATAACGTACTATCTATCACGCCCGTATTCCCCGAAGAGTTAGGCCGAAATGTACTCATGTACACTGGTATGTTTAGGCCCAAGTAAAAGGGAGCGGGAGGTTGCGGGAGATTATAGAAAATTAAAAGTGCAAGTGTCTGTCATCGGGCACACACACGTCAACAAGTGGCGAAACATGGTTGTATTGCAAATTACAACATAAGCTCTTATAAAGCATTACCTAGCTTCTCTTAAAGATGAGGAAACTTACGATCAATGGACATTTGAAAGGACGTAATCAGAGTTCAGCTAGATAAAAGGCGTAACTACTTAACTAAGCGTAGAAACTACATCGATAACCTTATTACTTAGTGAAACAAGACCGGAGCATCGCTTACTACTGCAGTAATTAAATGTTTACTACTTGTGATGTAAGAGATAGACAAGGAACTGTTACGTTTATTTTATTGAAGTATTTGACGTTGTACGCTTTGCTGTAAATACCACCATCTAATACTGAAAAAGAAAGCAAATACTTGTAACATCGTTTCAATATCTTCCACTTTGTATATTTTATTTTATTATTATTATTTATTTTATTTTGTTTTATTATTATATTTGCGTCACAAAGCCAACAAGGAGAATTTTATTGGAACACACATATTTACCGTGTTTATATAGCAAGCATAAACATTTATTTTTAACATTAGCATTGACAAACACATAGTATTCCAACATTTAAAACTGTGTCCATATGCAAATATAAATTGTTTTTTCCTTTAATTCCCACGCTAATCATAAGTTTAGTGCCGATTAAACATTGTGCCTGATAATGTGACCAGCCGATTTACCGTGTTTTTTTTATAAATTACGTCAGTCAGCATGACGGTTAAAAGGATCATAATTCTTATGATTCTCGGTGAAGGACGACGACGACGCGACGGTCGACTTAAATAACCTAATTCCTTGACTATACATGGGTGATACTCTGAACAATTTCAATATTTCAATCCTAAAGTTAGAATTATTATTTCTTAAAATATAATATAGCCTGTTATTATTGACAACATTACAAATAGATATGTGTGACGCATAGAAAATGAGGGCGTCAACCGATATTGACCAACCAATAGCATACACTAATTACAAACAAACATAATGTGAGAAACTAAACATTAAGTCATTAGTTAAATAATTAACTTATTCTCAATTCATGGCTTATGTCCCGAATATTTGAAACTTGGCCTTAATAACCCTTAAACCGTGTTTGTAATCTGTAATATCAAATCCAATAATGGTTAAGCATGCAGGACTAACATCAATAAACCCCATTTCTCTAAGTGGAAATGTATTATTATATTTCTAGGACAATTTATGACTTCCCAAGTAGTCCCTACGAGTTACGACCCCCATCCAAACCCCTACAATTTATAAAGGTTCACTGTTATGATTTATTTGCATAGCAATTTTATTTCTTTATCCGCGGTTTTTTCCTTTTCCGGCCATAACAACAGTCTCAGTGTAAAAAGTATTTGCGGTATCGTCTGCGGTTAGGAAACTTTGTATTACTTTACCAGCTCGGATGTAGGTTAGTTCTACTGTGAATATAAAAAACAGTTTTTCATTGATTATAATAGTACAAAATTAAAACCTGTGGAAGGCACCATTCAAATCCATGCTTCGAGTGTCTGCCAGCCCCCCACATAATCCTATGAGTCAGTCATTTCCACTTCACTACGTTCAGTGACGTCGCCGCAGCGCCCACCATTGTAATAATTACGACATGCTAGCATTTAGACACGCTTCTCGGAGCATGCCAGTAATCGGCTCTATCGGTTATTGAGACCAAGAGTTATAATATATCTGCAGATCGTATATTTCTACTTTTATATCGATACATATTCCAATTTCAAACGTTATATATTGTGGGCCGATCTGAAGTCTAGGATAAATAATGAGGACATGATCGCAAACATATCGCAAGATCTAATTGATTAAGAAATTGATATGTTGCGAGTTGCGAAAAGCTGTTTCTCGACAACTGATTTTCGCAACTACTCTACAAACTAATTTATTATGAAGATATGTTTTGTAGTTTCTATTTTCCCCGATATAAGCATCATATCCAGGAATAACCCTCGTGCACATGTCTTCACGCCAACGCAGACCTTAATTGAATGTCAATCAATGCGGGGAGTGTTTGACATTTGGTAAGCTGTGGTATATGTTTCTAGCTGCAAGCGTAGGAACGAAAAACAATTAGCTCGTTATGTGTTATGTGAAATTAGTTTAGAATACACATAACAAACAATTCCAAGTTATGTATTCCATACTTTGAACTGAAGAAACGACACGTACCTACTCAAAACATTTCCGTACGAAGCATTTCGCTCAAACCAAACAACACCCGCTCTGGTCCAGAATGCACAACAATTAACAGCTACTATCAACAAACAAACGAGTTCGCGCCCACAAGGATAGTTCGCAGTTAACCGACGATTAACAAACAAGTACTAGCGAGCTGGATAGGAATGGGGTCGAAGCCCCGGCGAGGAAGCATTGCGCAGCCACAGGATGCGCTGTGTTGCTTTATTAGCCATCGGATGATGCGCACATACGCGGATACGCACGGTGAACTAGCGAAAACCCACAACTTAATTTTCCGCTAAGCATATGACCTACATAAAAGTCTAGCTACTTGACGATTTACATTTGCAAATTACCAAATTTCCCGAAATCCTACATTCAAATCGCAGTTCATTTTAAACTGCGTGGCAGTTCTGGCGCCAACTTGTCTCAAACTTCTAACACTGCTGATTCGTATAAAAACATAATATAACGCTGTTCCGAGATGTTAAATGCCACGTATTCTATAAATGAACATTGCAGAGGCGGATCAACAGACCACTTTTTTCGACGACATAATTTAATTTAACTTGGCTTCTTATTTAAGTTTGATGCAGTAGAGCCCGAGTTTCCTTATTACCGCTCCAAATTTCCTATATTGTATTCGGTACTAGAGTAATGGTCAAGTAAATCACGATTAACAGCCGTCTTAGAAACGGTTCGGTTTATAGCCGTCCAATACTTTCCAGACGAGCTAGTTAGGAGCCTGCTGGTAAATACAAACGTGGATACATTCCACTTGCTCTACTACAAATTAATATTTTGCTGCTTTAGTTGACAAAGTGTGGGTATGTTTCTCTCTCATAATTCAGTACTCTGGTATTTCTTAGTAGCCTAATAATTCATTGGTTAGTGAAACATTTGTTAGTGTCATTAGACTCGGTACTAGTACTACTTTCATTAGATATTGAATTCAGAACGAATTATGAGTATTACCAAAAATATTAAATATGTATTATGAGTTACACTATTATCGTGCCAAAGCCACAACAAAGTAAGTGCTCATGAGATTATGAAACAGGATTTGTATGCACCACCTAGGGCAGTCGTGACAGGGAATGATACTGATCAAGCTTAAACATGTCCCACGTGTATCGTCAGAGTACAAGACCAGATTATGTGTGACGTGTGTTGTAGTGATGTCAGTGTCAGGCGGGGATATGGCGCCGAGCCAATACTCCTCACGGTTTTGATCACGTGATGGAACGCCACGTCAATGAATGACCGAACGTACTGTGAACAGCGATGATGACAATAGACAAGGTGATAGCTACTAGAAAAACAGATGCAAGCGAAGGCTGGTGATTCACTATGCAAACTAAACGATGACAATTATTCTGTGCGAACCTAAGTAATGTCTTATGTAACGCAAGGTTTTATAATAAGTAGATACAAAATATATTAAACATTGTCATATTGCAGCTAGTGCCGTAACTAAAAAAAATATCAGTGGCAATGCAAATAACACAGATAGGTATCGAAAATTCCTTTCTCTCTTTTTAATTTCTATCCCCAAAACTCAGATTTCATTTCATAGGACATAATAAAATGTAATTTTTGCTTTGTTACGGTTATTGTTTTGACTATGATAAAAGATTATTCAACTTATCACTCGCTAACACAAACAAATACAAACAGAACCACTACAACTAAGCGTATATTAGCAGCAGTTATCGAAGACTATGACGTCGTCAAATAAACAGATGACTGTGCTCTGATATCACCGCATCTCGCACTCATATGTTTTGGTCCGCCAACGCAGCTAAATGAAGTGTATTGCCAAATGTTCGCATCATCAAGGTAATTCCCGATTTTTTCAAGACATTCAGCGCTTTGAACACATAGTTGTTCGGTGAGTGGGACTTGAATGTAGGTGTTGTTAAAGTCTAATTCACTGTTTCTTGCAGTCATCGGCAGGAAATAGAAATTCCTGTGTGCAATATAAAATGTTAACAGTGAGTGACTTGTTTTTACAGAAGTATTTCACTCGAAACACTCATGAATATTAATTATTAATAGTTTATACCCGCTACGTTTCAAATCGCGTAATCATAATAAATTCCCGATAGTTTGTCGATGGATGAATGAGTCTAGTATACCATTAATTAATAACCGTAAACAAACTTCCTAATAGCATTTGCGATAGCGTAATTGATCTACGATTATTTATAGTCATGTTTACAAACTTCTGCATTCACCTTTGAACCTGAAGCCGTAACTCTGGTAACGGATTGATTAAAACGAACACAACTTATTGAGCCTTGTCACGAAAACTTGTAAGCTAATCGATCGTTCGCCATTGGTTAAAGCCGTTTTTATCTTAATACGTTACAGTCTGGTAAGTTACGTCAAAGTTATCTAACCGACGACTGAGCTCACCGACGCTGACCATTAATCTTTATCGTCTGGAGACGAACGAGATAAAAGCATAAAGGCTGTAAGCTGTTTTTATGAATATGTTTCAAAATTGCAGTATTTGCGAAAGTAACCGCAGCGCAGAAGTACCGAATTCGCGGAAAGAGGCTCGTCTTGTGTGGGTCCTTTCACCTGCGGTTTGTGAGAAGCGTCGCTCGTGCTGACGGCCTTGCCTGACCTTGGGCCGCAGGCCAATCAAACGCAACAATGAGATGCGCTCGCGCTCTGCAAGTTTTGATTGCGGTATTTGGAATTATTCCCTTGAGATGTTGATCTGTCGTCATTTCTACTTTTGACTGTAAGAAAGAACCGTTTCTACATGTCGCTGAAATTTTCCTTATTGTTAAATTAAGTTAATTTCGCGAGTTAAAATAAATTAATGAGTATTAACAATTTAGTTGTGAGGGCAAATTTGCAGACACTTGAAACCAATATTTGTTAGCTAAGCAATTATAAAGATAAGATATACGGTACAAAACAAAGAATAATCGAAGCGACGTTACATTATGTTCTCTCATATGCTAACGAAGACTGTAATCAAACAAGTATTTGGATTGCAGTAGAATTGATAAACATTTATAAATGAATCAGAGAATCCCACGCTCGGGTAAAATATCCGTTGGCACTGCGTTTGTCATTGTCTATTTATAGTGACGCGACGGGCAGGGTTCCCACTTTCATTTCACACATCTTATAATGTCATTTCCTCAGGAAAGTGCCAGATACGTCAAAATACTCATTATTTCTGGTTTAAGAACTTTATTTCCTCATAAGAATTAACAATAATTCACTTACTGAGAAACAAGATTTACAATTAAAGTTTTGGTAACAAGCGTACAGAAAAAGAAAATAAATTGCGGGTAGGCGATGCACATAAATAAAAATCACCAACCAAGCAAACACGGATACAAAAGTAAAAGTAACAAAATACTAGATGCGGCATACACGGCAAAGCGTACCGACCAATTGTTTTTTTTTATGTATTTTTTTTTTATTTATTCGAGTTGTTTTCTTTGGTTTACACGCGAGTTCCATTTTTTTTTATAAATTATTCATTTTTTTTTTTTTTTTTTTTTTTCGTAGATATTATTATTTACTCATAATGTATAATTTTAGTTGTTTTTTAAATGCTGACATACTTTTCTGCTCTTTTATGTCCATCGGTATTTTATTGTATATGTTGACACCCTCATATTCAAGATTTCTTTTCCCGTAATTGACTGTTCTAGGTGGGCGCGTTACTAAGTAGTTGTAGTTTCGAAGTCTTATTTTTTGTACGTGTTGTTTTTTAGTAAAATTTAGAGAAGTGTGAATATCCTTATGAATTATTTTGCGTATTAGGATACACGTATAGTACATGTATGTTTGAGAAATTGTCATTATTTTGGTATCCTCATATATCTTTTGAGTTGGCGTTCGAAATTTATAGTTGAAAAGAATTTTTATTAATCTATTTTGTGCTGTTTGCAGTATTCCTAGCGTAGATTTAGCTGCGGTTCCCCAGATTTCAATGAGGTAGTCTAGGTGCGGTTTAACTAAGGAATTATAAATGATGTATCGAACTTTCCGGGGTAGACATTTCTTTAAACAGTGAAGAGCTCCTGTAAGTGATATTAGTTTACACCTGATTTTATCAATGTGCGGCTTCCAACTCAGGGAATTATCTAAAATTAATCCTAAATATTTCTCTTTAGTTTTTCTTTGGATTATTTGATTATTTATTTTTAGTTCTATATTATCTGTTATTTTTTTATTTTTTGGAGCTATTATAACATAATTCGTTTTTATAGTATTAATAGTGAGGAGATTAGATTGGAACCAGTCATTTACGTTTTATATTTTGTGCTCTTCGGGTTAGTTATCAAAACAAAAATAAACGTTTTTACAATGTTCTGTTAGTAGGATGTACAGTAAATATGCGATAATAAGCATAGGGAAAATAAAGAACATGATAGCAATGGTATTTCCAACACTATCTTTATATTTTTAATGAGGAACACGTAGCCGCTAGTTGGCATCATGTAGTCGTTTATGTGCGGAAACAAATAGTTTTATTTATGTTGCGAAATAAGATTACTGCAATTTGTAACCTGCATGCCATCAAGCTTCATTAATGCATCCTAAGGCATTAGGCGATGTCCCGCATAATTGAGGGCGAGCTTACCTATAGCAATTAATCAGGCACCAACAAAACTTCACATTGCTACTAAGAATTCACAATAAATCTTTAAATCTGGGGAACGTACCCAGGACTTCTTTAACTTTAAATATTTCGCTAGATGTAACCCTGCGCACACAAAAGACGCGTCCTTCGCTCATCCAATTCATCAGTGGAGCGCAGTATTAATTATTAAGACGTACCCACGTGCTGCCTACGTGACACACCAAGATCAGGCAACACATGACGGCACTAAATGGTACCGCAAACAAATGTATTTTTGGTACTGCAAAATTTGGGCGTAGGTTTTTGTCAAGTTTCTGATAAACTACATTCACACACAACTTTGGCAGTACAAGTAGTGGTCCTTCGGTACTATTGTATTACGTATAGACTAGCAATTTAAACTTTTCAGGCTTCTAGCTGCCAATGATCTCTGACCGTTCACGTTGCCATTGACCAGTTTGGTTCAGTCCAGTAATGCGTGTCAGTGGAACGTAATGTCCACCGTCAATGTCAGACCCTTAAATCCAATTATGTACTTCCGCCTAACAATATAATGCGTAGTGTTCTATGTTACATTATTTTTCAAGGCTCCTTTATTAAGTAATGTTACTTCTATGCTCTCTTCAAAATAAACAAAAATATGAAACTGTAGATTTGTTTTTTCATAAGTCAATTGTCTCATTACAAAAACATGAAACCTTGCTGGTGATCACAAAACAAATCATAAACCAAGGAAAATATAAAATGTTAAAAAAAGCAATTTAGGAGGCAAACACAGTTGTTTATAAAACATGGCACGTTTCAAGTAATATGAAAGTAAAAAGAGCTAATATCCAGCGAGTACAGGAAATGAGAGCGTTAGAACATCAAAGGCGTGGAGAGTGCCAGCGGTTGTACAACAGCGTCCGGGCTCCGGGCTCCGGGTGGGCGGCTCTATGGCGTTATTATCCAGCGGACAAGGTCAGTGCATGACCCTTGGAGTGACACAGCGGTCGTTGACAACAATGGCTAATAACATCTATACCACTCACATATTTAGATTAATATGTTGGGTTGTCCTAGTTTCTACATAACCCTTTCGGAGAGGCAGCAAGAACATTAAAGAATCTGTTTTCAGAATTGTCTGAAACATACTTTTATTAGTAAGTATCCAAAAAGCTTTTTCCCGATACAGAGCATCGAACCGAAAATGTAGTTTTTTGCAAGTTCGATAAGAAAATGACTTGTTCTGCGAAACGCAATGTATTGGGGAAAATGTATAGTGATTCTGTGAGCTCATTCGAGTAAACAGCTCTGCCGAAGCGTAAACGTAGCTAATCTTCCTCCGACATTTATGTTTGGCATTTATATTAAACTTACTTACGCTTGAAGGAATATCAATCAATCTTGTTGTTGCTTTTTCGTAATATTTTTATGATGTTTAACAGAAAAAAGTCCTTATATTTACATTCATAATTTAACCGTGACAATACTGCCAATAGTGAAAAAGAGTGCAATAGATAATTAGCTTAAAAAATCGAATATTGAGACCAGTTTCCAGACGGTAATATACAAGGTAATGGGACCGGAAAATTCAAAGTTTACTGAACCCACAAAAATCTAGATTTTAAGACAAACTAATGAGTCTACTTCCAAAGAAATTGAGAATACACTAACATTTGGAATATATCCGTCAATGCTCTGCAAACTGACCTCAAATGGAGATGGCGATGTATCGCACTGAATAATTTTCGCGCCAAGGTTCGTTCTTCGGTAAATCAGGTCATTGATTCATTAAATACCAATAACAATTTATCATAATTTAGTGTTCCTCTTCATCATAATTTAATGATACGTCCAATTTGGTGCATTTCGTGGTCATACAATAGCAGATTTTTTATCTGCGGATACATTAGAACTACAAATTGTTGATTAAAGGTAAGCTGTATTCTTTGTTTATTCAGTGGCCCAAGGGCCCGTAAACACAATAAGTATTATGTAACAGAACAGTGTATACCAATAAACTTTTTAATTATTTTCTCTTCTTCCAACATACGTAATCTTGGAACAGAAAGCACTCTCAAGCACAGATTAAATAATAGTATTTAAGTTAAAGCTCAAGGGATAAGGCTCTTTAAGAACTCAATCTAATGGAATTGAGCTTGCTCGGATTTTTTATGATTCTGTTACTCCTGGAACAAGTTAATTAGAAACAAATCCTGGTCTTTTATGGATCATAACTTCCTACAGTAGTTCTAGCATCTAGGTGTTATCATAGTGATAGATTTACTTTACGGAAGTTCAGATTCATGTGCTTAGTAAAATATGATATCCTTTAGTTTAGACCAAGCTAGCCCCTACTTCAGTCCGCTTGGATCCTCCTGAATTTTAATAACACTGCAAATTTGAAAGATTTGTCAAAACGTTAATGGATTTCAAAGATAAAAATGTGTGAATAATATTATAAACCAATAATAAGGGTTGAACGTAATATCACGTCACGTTATAATCCTGTTATGCGCTTCTATACTTTTACAACTACATTTACGAATCAATTAGGCGGTAATTTTATAGTTTACGATAACTAACTCGTACTACGCAAAGGAAATGCATTGTTGTATAAAATTTCATGAATAATATAATTAGTTATGTCCATTCAATATAGTGGATGTTATTAATACAAAGCGGATACTAACTGCTTAGTATGAGGGCTGTGTCATCCATTGAACGTCACCGGTCGGTTGAATCGATGGCCGTGGTGGAAAGCTCAGTAAGGCCTCCAAATGGATAGGTGCACTTAACAAATTAAGGGGAAGGGTTTCCTTTCTTCCTTAGTCTTCAAGCGAGACCGCTGGAGGACAAATTTCTCTCATATTTTCCATATAGACTTTTTATTAAGCTTCAATTCAATTGATGGACGGAGCGTCCTAGAACTTTCATGTCATAAATAAGAGACAGCCTTGTTTAAATCTTTAATATAATGCTTATAGAACTCCTCAACAGTGCCATCCATTGGTTGTCGTATTTAATATAAATTGATACATAAATAATTTATTTACGTATCTATTTATCAAACAACATCGTATTAGATCATAATCTGTTGTATCATAACTGAAATATCTTTAGCACAATACAATAACTTGATTTATTCTTCCAACATGATTATAGTGCATATAAAACATGTTTCAAAGGGCTAATCGAGTACTTGGATCCTTACAAGTACTCGATTAAACTTATATTTGACAGGAGGGGGACGTCTTGACACAGATAAAGCAATTACGAGTCGGTTAATTTTAATAACTTTATCAGGGATACGTGTTAACAGTTCAAGCCGTCATATCTACATATGTAAAGCTGGCCTGTAACTATAAAAAGATTAAATGACTAATATACGGAGTACCTTTATAAAATTAGCATTTAGCGGACGATACATATAAATAAACCAGTAATGGTGAGTCGATAAGCACAGTCTCAAACGTGGCGGTATTTCCCACGAGGAGTGCCCCACAACTTGATTATTTGTCGAGAACTAAAATAGAGGCTGTTCAAAATTGCAAAGTATCATAAAAGCAGTCTCTTTGTTCCTTTGTCTCTGGAAGGAAGTCACAACACTCACATCACTCTTCAAATCTCTTATTAAGTTGCTGTCAAATGTCATGACAAACGGTGTGATAGGTTGTTGCACGTGATTGTGCCTACAACTGATTTCACCATTATCCACCACCCGGTTTCGGTATACAATTTTGACGTCATCGAACATCCGATTGTTGTAAAACATCAGATATTTTAATAGCCGTTTAGAAAAGTTTGGTTAACCTTCTTATTATTATGCATTTCACAATTACATAAGGTTGCAAATACATAGTTTTCTACATAAATGACAGTTTCATACACTAGTTATCAGTTATCAGACTTATCACAATATTCAAGTGTTTTGTTCGTCGTAATAGGGATCCCAGACGCGGGTGAACGGCCTGAGGTCGGCGTCTTTAATGTAATCAACCTACCCCAGCCGCCGGTTATTGCGCTCCTTTCGGCCGCTCGCCGAAATTGATCATTAAAGTCCATGTTGGTGCGAAATATTTACCCCTGTCAAGCGACTTGGTAAAACCATCAATTATAATTATTTAAGCCATCAACTTCACTACGGAGGTTTCAACTTGCATTTTCATTTTATTTTCTAAAGCAAAAATCGATGGTGTGTTGGTACAACATTGTGACGATATTCCGTATTTCAAAAATCTCTGTTAATAAAAAGGAAAGAATATTAATCGCTGCGCTTATTGCTAGTGCTAAGCCGAAAGATTATTTATGAAGTGATAATTATGGAGTTACACCTATCAATAGAAACCAGTTCTAGCTGAACAATGGTCAGTCAGTATCAGTCTGTGATCACAAGGTTGTACTTTTATTGCTAGACAACTGAACATAATGACATCATGAGACAATTCAGTTATTGAGTTGACCGAACCTTCAATTGATTGCTATACAGCACCGATTACATCAACAAGATCCTTCAGTGATTTCTAGAACAATCTGACAGAATACGAGCTACAAACGCTAGTCTTAAATACAAGAATTCTTTGAATGAATTAAACTTCTTCCTCATTTGCTTAAATAAAGTTTTTTTAGTAAAACAAAATGTTTGAGTCATTTTGCTCACAGCAAAAAAAACTGAAAACTGTACAAAGATCCAAGACAGCCTTGTTTCCTTTGTTACTTAGGTGCATATTTCGTCTAAAATTATAAAATTAGTGCATGTATAAATAAACAGCATACTTTAAGGCGGACATGTGTGATCGGACAAGTGGCGCGTCTCAAGTTCAACAGTCAGACAGTGGCTGGCTCTGCGAGCGGCTGCTCGTTAACTTCACATGTCGGCTGTCTTACAAATTTAAGCCGCCGGCCGTCGACCCCACACTTCATGCAAATTGAGCTTATCAGTTATTGCGGACCAGCCTTTGTCTCAAAACTACTTCAGGAAGTTATAAATCTCAATTTGCACAGATTGTTGTTCTTTTAGCCGCTGCGTTGTTTGGAACGAATTAGGGTTAATTGGTGCAATCAAACGTTGATCAAAGTTGTTTGTACTGCGGGTAACACAAACAACTTCAACAAGAGGAACGATTAAGCTGAAAAACATTTGTATTGGTGTTTTGTTTGTGCTGTGTGGGCTGTGGAGCTCCCGCCGCGTCTCTCACTACGTGCAGAGAGCCCACATGATAAATAGAACACATAAACACACGCGCCACGTGTCTTTACATATAATGGGAGAATATAGAATAACAAAACAAACCAAACGCCAACTTTAAACATATCGGAAAACCTAAACAGTTTTTTCATATTTTGCAATGTTAACAAAGAATATTGCTGAACTGCTCATGTTTAATTTAATTATGAGGTGAATGAACAACAAGCAGTCTGTTTAATTTTCATATAAGTAATTAGGTGTTTTGGCTTCACGCCTCCTGTCAAATTCAAACGTTAGGTTTTTGTTCTGCATACCTAGACTATAAACTAGATAAGACATGGGATATATCCGTCTAAGTAGGTTTTGATAAAAATATATGCAAATGCAAAGTTTACACTAGGTACGAGTGATACTTCTGTATCATGTGGTCTAACAAGATGTCATCAGGCTATAAAATTTTAAAATGGAAACTGTGGCCCTCGCTAAAGCACTTCGTCAATGAATCGTCAGGGCTTTCCCTTGTAAAAATACAGTAGTTATATTGATATGATTTGTATGGAATATAATCGATATGCCTCTTACAGACTTGATGACGTAAGCATTCGCGATGACACACTTTTGATAACGTCTTTGTTCAGCTGTGAATCAAAATAATGGAACTCTTTCATATGGAAAACATCCGATTGATTCCATACAAAACAGTCCTTTGATAACTGACTTCAAAAGCCTTCATATCAATAGGCCATTCAAAAAGCACATAACTTCTGAAAGACTTTATGCTGGCATGTTTTTAAACATTATATTATATAATAAGCTTGTACATAACGTTAGTCCATATCAGACACTGCCGTTCATTCATCATAACTAGGCGACGAGGCAGCACCGGCCGCCTTGCGCACACGCAGCGAGCACGACGAAGTCTAGTCTCTGGGGTTATACTGTAGTATTATTATTTATTCAATATTTATACCACGTTATTATTTTCGTACAAGGAAATGAATTCATAAATTGTTTTCCAATCAGTTAGCGGTTGTATGTAGTATTTATTTTTACAACCGATTCCGCCGTGCCCGCTATATGAAGTATCAGTTTTGTATTATGCTGATAACGTCACCCATAAAGGTTTTTGCATATTTTAAAGTACAAAACGATGATATCATTTTAAACAATATGTTCATTTAACTAGATATTGTTCAAGACATACAAGAATGGGCTTATAATGATACAATTGATAAGCATCAATTGTAATCAACGCAGATATACGCGACAAATCCATAATATGACAGATTTATCGCTCTATTAAAGCCGTTTAAAAAACACATAGGTGCATACTGCAACGGATGCTGTCCGAAATAGCCCGCTAACGAATGCGGCGTCTTGAACGAGTTGGAATCGCTTTTATGTCATTCGTAGCTTCTTATATTTTTGATGAATAGTAACTGCCGGCAATATTTACGTATTCATAGTTGGTTTTATAACTTTTAAGGCGCTTGTGTTCGAGTTTACTGCTCAAAAGTCAATGATAAATGAACGTTGATGGTTGTTGAATGTTTAATTTTTAACGCTGTGATTGATAAGCTAAAATAAATTTTATGTGCAACTGTACCCGCGTGTTCTCATGGTTAAACTCGTTTTAACAAACCTCGTGAGAATTCTATAAAAATCATGCATCAAGTCTTCAACCGATTTTATACTTGGCGTTTTCTGGAGGAATAGCCATTACGATGTGGCCCAACAGTGCGGAAAAGAAGATCTTAGCATTACTTCAGCCAGTCGAGTTAATCTGGTCACAACCCCAGGCCATTAGAATTAGAGTTCAACCATAGTGTAATGAAATCTAATATTATTACACTATGGTTCAACTAAGAATCAATCGTGTGAACAGTGAAGTGCAGCAAGCTCAGTCGCCCTATTGCCGCGGTCGTCAGTTGTCACGTAAAGTACCGTACGTACGTGTTCGAATGGTCGCAGGTTGCCGAGTCGACGACCTTTTACAAGTTCCTGTTTATCTCGTTCATGATAGCTGAGCTATTAGGTAATACCTGTTTATAGGCAACTTATTTTTATTAAATCGATTGCCTATAAAAGTGAGGAAATCAAGGAATTCCTCCGAAGCCTGGTGTTTGCTGCTTTTTAAGTGTTCACAAATAGTCCTAAGTTGTGAGCATGCTTATCAAGCGTCTTATCATGGTTTTAATGACGTATACGAATATAAGAAAGGTTGAGCTGACTATTAATTCAATAATCCCCAAATACTTTACTTTAATACAAATGCTTGCAAAAAATCCTATCATAATAATTAACAACTCGACTGTCCAACGTCTACCAATAGCGACCAGCATAAAGTAATGACGTCACGTGTTCGTTATCTGCGGCTTACCGCGGACATGTGCGGATTACCTTACATAATACCGTAGTACACTACTGTAGGTACTGAAGCGTATGTTTGTGACGTACTGAAGGTTTAGTTCATCTGTACCTCACAGGTTTATTATACAAACCATACTACAGTCGATACTACAACCGAGGAAAATGGAAGATTAGATTAGATACCTCCGCCACCCAGTTCAGATCTCCTGACCAGAATATGGTCCATCTACTGGAGTGTCTAAAGTGTCTGTATACCTGTACATTTGAGGAACAAAAGAATAACATTCGCAAGCGTCAACTGCCTACATATTATTTGTTTTAATTTAATTTGCAATGAAACAAAACACGTCTGTAAGAAATTCAGGATATTTTTTTATGGAAATTAAGTTTTTACCTACTATGATATTGATTTGTTTGTCAACCATACCTCTGGGTATATCCATACTCAGCAGGGCTGAATACTGATTCGACATTGCCGTCGGGTCCCCGGTCGCCAGACCCAAACGAAACATAAATATGTAATATCGTCATGGCCATGATATAAAACCTGCGTTGTTTACGAGAAAAAAAGAAAACAATAAGGTCCGGTCCGACCGGTGTCGTTCAGCATACGTCGGCCACACGCCCCGCCACGCATCCATGCTAAAATAACATCTATAGATTGATATGTCCGTAATAAAATCACTAACAAACTCGACTTCGGAATTAATTCAATTGGTATGACCTAATTGAAAAGCAGAATATCATTTCTTAAAAGGCTGCGGGTTTTGCGATTGTATAGAAATTAAAAGATGCTGAGCGCTGACATTAAAGGGTGTTTGTCGATAGTCGATATCCTCTATCTGAATAAGTGTTTTGTAACATTTTCAAAACTAACGTGCAAACAAAGTCAGTGATATCGACACAGAATGAAAACAACTCAATTCTCTTATATATTTATCAATACACATAATAAGCTGAAGTTGAAGAAAACTGAAGAATAAGCAGTTGTATTTTTTCACCTGCCATAAACTGCCTCCACAGCGAACGTAATTCTGCTATCATGCGATATATTTTCGTATTCTGTAACAGCTTTGTAAGGTCGTTCGCGAAGTTACTGGCAATAACTCGTCGGCCCAGTAATTGCTGGCACTTATATTCAAACTTTGTTGCGAATGAGATAATGTAACCTTTTTGGTCGTATGAGAAAATTGGAATCACTGAGAAGTAAGTGCACGCACAATAAGAATAATCCAAAATAATGAAGGAATTATACCCCTAACCAGTTGTTATTTTTGAGCTATAAATCAGTTATAAAATTGGCCCAGTTTCTGTTCAAAACAAATTATAGATTTCTTTATAGTTTCTTTATTTAACCTTATGCAACGTTTAAAGCGAAGTATACAATATAGGCTGTATCAAAGAGATCAGAAGAGTTAAAGTAAACAGTAGACGGGATGTTATTGTACTTACGAAGTGTGGCGGAGAATGTTTGGTCGATTGGGCAAGTGGCAATGATGGAGTTGCCAAACGGTGGTTGAGTTGCGACATGAGAATTGGTGCACGATGCCTCGCAATTATGTCGCTAAGAACATCATCTATCAGACAAATGGAACTGTGGCCGTTCTAATAACATTGTTATTGGTTACTCAAGATAATTCATTGTTATAAGTAAGCTGTTCATAGGTCAGTTAAAATACAATCGATTATCGATTAGTCCCATTAATTGCATTGTTTTTCTTAACTAGACATTAAAGTAAAAATAAGGCTTCTTTGGAAATTTGGATTTAAAAATTTTAACATCCAGAAGATTTCATTAGAGTATAATTAATGGAATAATAAATAAAACATTTATCACAACTCGTTTTAATAAAGATCTGCAGGTAGAAGATGTTCATATTAAGATTCAAGATCATTTGAAAGCTTCATATCATTATCAAATAGTTAATAACAACAAAAAGTTCAAGGAGCCATTATGTGTTCATAAAAGCATAATTTTGCGCGTCCGGTTCTGGTAAAACGAGTGCTACTTTAGGTGTATCCACAGATTTTTTGTTCATACGTTTACAGCCTACAGAAAAACTGTGTTTGTAATCGCATCGTTTGCGTGTGTGCGAATTGCGAACTTCTAAGCACGGTGTTGATGGGCGATGCGCAGGCGCCGCGCCGCGATAATACACCGTTCTGTCTGTTCAGAGTACGCTTATTCACGGAATATGCTAAATAAACAACCTGCTCTTTTTCTTTTGAAAACTAATTATTGGAAACTGAACTTCTTTGAACCATTTCAAAGAAGTTCAGCACATATAAGATTAGGCGCGTACATTTTGCATTTTTTTGTTGTGTCTCAAATTGGATAAATTTTGATCAGGTCAGGTAGGTCAGGTCAGTAGGTTGCAGCATAATAAATTAGGCTGACAACACAGCTGATCCGAAATACACTAGCGTAGGATTTACAAGAATTTCATCTTATTAAGTTATATGTGTCTTGTGTTTTCATGATTTGAACATTTCACAGAGTTCGTCGTCTACGCAGCCATTATTAACTAATATTGCTACGTATTGTTTAAAAACATATTACGCAGGTTTATGTGCAAACAAATCATTAAATTATGTAGAAACAGATGCGAATATTTAGGGCGAGCGTGCATATGTTCACGCATGGTCGACAGTGGGCCAGCCAGAGGAATGCCGTCCGACCGGCAACCAACAGTACTAGTAACACTGAATTACACGCCCCTTAGTGATACCAGATACTGAAACATTAAAGTCTAATGTTCCACTAAATGCAACATTATTTAAGAAATGCTCTCAAGATCTACTCAAGATAAATACCCTAGTTCTTGCAATTATACATGTTGCGAACAACATCAATTAAATACAGGTTCTTAGAACACGTATGCAGTCTACAAAACAAGTTAATATCGACTAAATATGAAGACCAAACGCTTGAGTCGGAGAGCGGTCGTACTCAAGAAGCTGCAAATAAAAGTGGGAAGATGTGAACTGTCCCACCAGCATATTATGATTGGTCGTTGAGGAACCAATCTTCAGAAGCACTATGGAACCGCCTTATAACCAACTACAGAAGGTAGATGACGTGCGTACCACACACAAATGTTATATGATGTCCTAAACTTGTTTAGCAGACAACGATGTGCCCCAGCACTGCGGTATAGAACAGAAAGATGGGCGGGGAGTGGATTCTGTCCTTATTGTCCATGTATTCCACTATGACATAACGTTACTGAAATGCAGATGTAAATGTAGGAGGCACATTAGGCACGCCTCTTTAGTAGAGCTGATCACTTTTCTGTTTGAATAGGATTAATATCTGTTTTATTGAGCGTGTAAATATAAGTATTGCTCCAGTGAACTGAACGTTGTGTACTTTTGCTATCCGTTCAGAACTTCAGAGGAACCACTTTGTTGCTTGTTTCTCTTTCAGTCGGCCGAGGGATATTTGTCGTATAGGTACAAGATAATATTAACGAGTTAACGTATATTGTAATGTGTATACGGCCGCTTTTATTTGGCCTCTAGCGACGTCAGCGTTGTCGTGTTGGTTTAGGATTGTGTGGAGTCGTCATTGTTTAAGCTTCGTACCGTTATATTATTTGAGCAAGACTTGTATATTGTGCAATTAGTATTTGCGTATGGTTACGTGGATTGTATGACAACCCACGATTAAAAACATGTGCACTGCGTACAATCTGATAATGGATGCTAAAAATAAGTTCCACGTTGATCGTCACATTTTATCTAACTCAAGATAGTGTTGGTATCTCCGATTCTCAACAGCTGAGAGCAAATAGTGAAAACAACTTCCCTGTGTAGCGAGATTGTATCGAATCGTTTAGCTAAGTCAGCATAACATAGCGGGTTGTCCGGGCGTGCGGAACGTATCTACGAGCTTTTTACCGAGAGTGCACTCGCGCGCACTGCAGCAGTGAGAGCGAAGCTAATCGTGATGGAACATACTGTCGACAGCATCATCGAACTTTCCACATCTATAATAATGCCTATTATCTGATTAGTCCTTATTTGGATTTTCTGTTCGTTTGGCGTCCTTGTGCTTCTTTCCTATTAGATCTCTTTCCCATGCGTAACTCTATCAAGTTCAGCTGGTTAAGCCCAGACTTTTAAAAACTTTAAATACCTATTGTAAGAATAGATATATTAATATTAATTGTTCAGCTGTATAAATGTGTGCAGCTCAAATAACATTTTATACGGTTGTTGATTTTAAAATGTACAATTGAATACTGCTATAATAAAATTAAATTCTAACACATTCGTTAGCTCTAAATAAATGATCAGGAAAAAACACTTTAATTAACAATTTTATGTTACCTACTGATTTATTGTTCCGCGTTACTGAATCAGATACATATTTGATAAGAATCTAATTCTAAATTCTAAAAGTTTAATCTAATTCCGAAATAAAAACCATTATTGCTTTTATAATATTATACCACTTGGGTAATTACCCACATGAACCAGCTAAAAGCTTATAATAACATTAGCTCGCGAATCTGGCCGACCGTGTGTATCGTGTTTGATCTGGCGGCGCGGAAGAAGGAAGTGCCGATGACGACGTGGCCGTCGATTGGCAACGCTTCTATTTGGCACACGTATGCACTATACTAACTTGAAGTTAAGCCAGTTCGTAGAGAACCAGAGGAAACTGGCACTGCAACGAATCGTCACTAGAAATAGTGGAAGCATACCATCTCGCCTGTATCCCCTGAAGGGTGAGTCACAGTTGTATCACTTGAACACCTACTAGAGGCTGTTATGAACAAACACACAGACAAATCCAGTCAAACTCCGAGCTTTACATTCGAAGTGGCTGAGAGAAGGCTTCTGGGTGGGAACAATGGGTGTGTGTGTACCACATAAAAGAAAATTGTAGTAGGAGGCAGTAATGGTTTTATTTTTTTAAGTAGTGCTGCGCAGTATCACTAAATGGAATAGTATAATGTCCTCGGTAACGTATACATTAATTAAGTGTGCGATGAACTAGCAAATTATCTTCATGCTCTGTTACTGCCGACTGGTTTGGTTATCATAGTACATTGTACATGTACAATTTACTTAACGCTCTACATGTGAACCGTTTTCTTATGACCTAAAAAAGCACCTAAAAATAAATGAATACTTACTTAAATTAATGATAATTTGTTTAGTCGATCTCATATGTATATACTTAGTAGTCGTACGACCCTCGATTTTCTTCTCACTTTTAGACGCAACTCAGGATCCTCACTAATGTATTTTACGGGTTCGAGGCATCTAAAGTCCACACCAGTTTCCTAAAGAGCGAACGACCGATATAGCTTAGATATCTGAGACTTATCTAAAATGTACCCTTCATTAAAAACAAAAGGGGTTTCTTTTCTAAAACTGAGATCTCATAGTGATTCGAAGGTACCAAAACAGGTAATAAAAGTTGACAGAAAACTGAAAGTATTAAAAGGCAGTTAGCAGCAACGAACTCAGGTAAAAACAGTAATAACATGCACCGGAGGGTACCAGGTGAGGGGAGGAAAAAATTTCACTTTCCACGAGAGCGGCGAGCGGTCGCCGCTTACTTAACCGCATTAATGATTAATTAATAAGCACTAATGAGTGCGCGAGCGCACGCTGCTTCTGCTTACTCGCGTGACTATAGTATGAGCTTAGTGGACAATGCATGTAGATTTCTGATATATTTTATTTACATAATGTTGTTGTGTATTGACCGGCTATTGAATAAATCCCAATAAACAAGTACGTGAAACAGCACCTAATAATTCACAGATAAAGCTTCCATAATCATTCAAATGGGTACAAAATATATACAGAGCTTATCAGTATTCATTGGACACATTTTTTCCGCAAAGAATAAATTCAACAATCTCGATTCAATTATATCTCCCGCATGTTCCGATGTCGAACAATATTCGTAAAACATTTCTTTCTTTCGCAGGCCACGCGTTGTGTGTGCCAATCGAGTCGTACGAATAATATTAAAAAGGCGTTCGATAAACGGTAACACGCTATATATCTACGAAGTGTATAATGTACTGTATAAATGTTATGTAATTTATTATGTGAACATATTAACCAACATGAGAGTGATGTGTATATGTATGATACACCTGCTCTGTACTCCCACGGTTACTTATGTTCTTCTTTTACTGGCCTAAATGATATGCCTCAAGGAATTATACTGGGTCCTTAGGTCCAGGAGCAAGCATACTTCTAATAAGTTTATGAAAAACTATTCCCTTTTAAAAAAAGGCAACTTGTTAATGAAATTTGGTTGACTTGTGTACTTACAAACTTTTATTTTATTGATCACATTCATTGAAGCTTGACGATGTCCTTTGTACGTCCTCATGTCTAATACGAACTTCTGGGCAGACTACCTAGAACCCTGTTTAAGAATCACGTTATAAATCGTGTATTTTTCATCTATCATGACCTAAAATAGTACACCTAGCTCAGAATTGCAACACCAACCACGTTTTCATTTCTCTACGTACGTAACGCACGTTCGATCGAATGTGTTCCAACAGTTACGCCAATTAACACAACTTGCGACTCTTGTAATAGTAACGGCATTACTCTGATTGACGTTATCAACGTATAAAAAAGTAACGAGAGCTTATAAAATAACAAGCCAGATTCTGCCAGTTCAGCACTGTATACCATACTTTAGTTAAGTAAACTAAGAAATAGACATTCTTGAAACCATTCTAGCGCAAAAGTTTGCAGTTATGATGATACTTAATCTTTGCAAACTATAACCTAAGTAACTTACTAAAACTTACCCCATTGATACCATACAAGGCTTTCGTCAAGTAAACGAGGTTCGAAAGATGAAAGCGAATAAAGTGATAAAATAAGATGAATGCAACGGAATGCGCAAAGAATGCAGTTGTGAAGTAAAAGAAACAGACCCTATCGCGAAATCAGCAGGTGAAAGTGCTGCAGTGATGCGAAATAAAATGGTGGCAACACAAGTACACAACAAACATCGTACAGTACACAGTATAAACATTCGTGAAACAATCGTAATTCTGAGATAATTACTATTTACTAACAAAATTAAGGCCGGAGATACACTTTTATGATATTACAACAAAAATATCATAAGCTTCCTTGAAAATATATTATCACTGTTTTATAGTTTGCTCTATGTTTAACTCCCACATGAGTCAATATCGCTTAAAACTTCAATACATAGTTCTGATTCAACAATCCTATTTATGGGTTTCTGTTGCCAACAAGTACTAAAAACGTACTTTACAAAACAGCATGAGTTTTAAAATTGTTTATCCAACCAAACATTGTTTTCGTTTGCATTCCTACGCAGATATTCGTAACAGGCGTCCTAAAACGTGTTAACTTTGAAATTTAACTCCAGGTGCAAAACAGAGATATGCTCGTAGCTTCACTGAATTATTATAGCTTTAGATAGAAACGTGTAATTAGAAGTAAGAGCTGCGAAAGCCACGAAGGCTTCATAAGAAGCTTCAACTTTCGTGCGCTGTACGGAGAAAATCACTTAAATCATTACAAAAGGAACTCCGACACCGCTTAATGGATTTTTTCAAGAACCGTATTAATTGTAACGAGTAAACTGAAGAAGAAGAAAACTTTCAGTAATATACAGTAATAGAACAAAAAAAAACGTCACAGGAGACAATTGGCAGTTCTACTGTTAAAAACTATTTATTATAGAAAACAATTGGATGAACAACTCTTGTAAGAAAACGGGTATCGGTTTGTTGCTCAGTTGGCTAAATGGCAGATGGAAAATAATAAATATTATACATACATATTATTGCAGAGAAAATATACCTATAAGATGGCTTAAAAATGGTTACTATTCTTGTAAAATACTGCGAAGTAGAAAATATCAGACTCAAGATATTTTTCCAAACGTTTTAAAATGTTTGATTTGAATTAATTATTTATGAATGCAACACATATAATGTTCTTGTTTAATCTTATTTTTAATTAAAAGACCTAGTATAACTAATGTTAAATAGGCACTTAAGATCATCAAACAATAGAAGATAGCCTCCAAAAACGCTTCCGAGTTCTTTAGTTCGCGCAACAAAGATTTTTTTATAAGAATCTTAATATCTCATTAATTTGGCTGAAAAGAGGTCTTGTTGCAACTGCACCGAATATTATAACACACATTTAATAAAAATAAACTAAGTTTATACATTACTCCGTGGAGGAAAGCTCAGTGTTACATAAGGAGAGCGCAATGCCAGATGAGTTTAACCTTTACGGCTAGAAGCTCATTTAGCTGGTATTGTGTGAAAATAATGAGCTCTTGAGCAATTAGACCATTAAGAGTGTTCCGTTTGAACCACTAGCGGAGATAATACAGCTTACATTGTGGGTAAAATGATACAAAACTCTCTGTTGCAAGTTTTCTCCCAGGCGCCAGCGCCGAAGTAAGAATGATAAATTGACAGTCTTTCCAGAGTGCAAACAAAGACATGATCTAAAATCTTTGTGGATTTGTCGAACAGATTTTTGCCGAGTTCCCAACATGGAGTGTCCAACTAGTTGCACGGTGCAATTGACGGCGACAAATCGCAATTAATGAGGAACCGCCATTCGCTCCATCAAGAACTCGTGTTGCTCCAAATCATACAATAATTTTCAAAGTCATTATTATACAGACTCTACTTAATTATCGTCATATATGTTTGTGACTTGTGTTAACAGTTCTACACGCTCGCGTGACTATTGACTATTTTTATTTGTTATTTTACCGACACGGTCAGCGCAGACTATTAAGTTTCACATAGGGATGAGCCCTACTGTTGGTTCGAAGGACCATAAGTAGATCCATTAGATAGTAGACAAGTGTATCGTTAAAAAAGGTTGTACTATCAGTAAGATCTAAGTACTGTCATGGTGGTTGGCGCTGGGCCACGATGGGGACCTTGCTCCCTGGTGCAATGCGGGCGCCATTGCCTTGGCCAAGTTGGCTGATATCGTTAATTACACCACAGCCACGGTAGGTGGATAAATCGCTAGTATATTTATAGAACAGCATGCGAGATCTTAATGCGTACCAAAATAGCAACGAATGGACAATGGCTGGTCCTTACAGTATATTCTGATACTCTGAATATTTTTGACGGAATCATGAACGTACACTGGAACTAGGGCACAATTAATAAATCAGTTTATAAATAATCATATTTCATAGCAATTTAATAACTCAAGGTAACCAACATTAACTTGATAGCTTGCACATGCTTTATTGAGAGCTAAGTAAGATTTTTCTGCAGAAAAACAATGGTTATTTCTTACACAATAACTTTTTACACTTAAACGGTGCAGTTAAATAGGTAAATTCATTACAGAAACTATGAATTAAATTACATTGTACGAATAAATAATAAAAAGACATGATAATATGATTACTTAGCAACATTCTAGTGATAAATAAACACATTGATTTCAAAGTGAATGCCACTCATTTCGTATCAGTATTTCGCGTTCGGGTTTCTACATAATAACTATGATCTCACCTTAGCGAACCACACAATTACAGCAGGTATAAACCTGGTCTTTTCGCGCGCGGCGTGTTTGTTTTTAATAGAAAGTACATAACATGTCGCTTATAGCTAACAAAAGCCGGTACAAATTTCAGGCATCTGAGGTTCTCCACAATCAGTGCTTGTGCCTTAAGGTCATCCTAAATATCTGGCCCTTTGCTTTTAGAATAAATGAATGAACATGAAATCTGAATCAACTGTAATAGTTTCAAACACCATGTTTTGTACGCAAAATATGTATTCATAACAGCTGCCACAGTTAACACTAAATGACAAGTAAACCAGTCTTATTACAACACAGAAAGAACAACAAGCGATTAATTTGTGTTCAGAACAAGAGATAGTTAATGAAAACAAAATGTCGACGGTGACGCGGCACCGTAAACAATGGAGCGAGCCAGTTTACAAATACACTTAATCTATTAATAGATGAATTCATAGTTGATGGCCAGATACGATTTCCGGGACCATATTACATGGAAAATGTAACTGCGACAAAGATCAACTTTCATCACTGGATTCAGAACAATGACTTGTAATATTAAATGTTTCTGACAGTTCACTTCAATGGAATCGCTTTTGTTTGAAATGAAGTTTCAATTGAAAATTAATACTATTTACAGTGGAGGATCGAGGTGGCTACAGTTTCGAATAAGCGCATTGGAGTTTAAAGTACCGTCCAGTTATAAACGAGGATTTACTTAACGATGAGCGTAACATAACATCGTGGTAAAAGATTTTTAGATAATGGCTGGTTTATCCATTGTTATCGTGAAATCCTCCTGAGTGACTCTAAGGACCAATATAAAAATAACAAAAAAAAAACTGGTTCGAGATTAGAGATATGAAACTCTATAAGAATAATAAATAAAATAAGCCATAATTAGCCTTATTACATGCGTTTATAATAAAAGTTCCTTTTGTCAATGGCAGTACATCATATAGAATGTTAGCGGTTGTGAAAACAGAGAGTCATTCAACCCGTGTCAGTCAGGTGGCGGTTCTTATCTAGGTGAGGAATTTCACAGCGGCGTGCTAAACGCGAAGCCATGTCATTAAACTTAATTAGCTATTTACAATATTTTATTAGCAATTTTTAATATAAAAATAATTATTTAATGAAAGATGCCTATTATTTTTATCGATTATAGATTAAACTTACATTTTAGAACTTCGAATCCAATAAGTCAAATATTAATGATCCTTGCTATTGCGTAAGCGTCCAACTTAACCAAAAGTCAGAACAATGTAAGCTCGCTCCGATAACGCTGGAGTTCAATCATAGTTGCATTGGTTTGCAGCAGGAGTAATGGGCTCGCAGCGCGCAATCAATTGTTCAGTGAGAGGACGGGAGCCGCCGGACGCCTCCGCATTCCACCTCTCCCCTACACCCAATAACTGCTCACTTCCCTCACAGGGCTGTCGGGAAGCTCTGAATAGTTAGCTCTTGTAACAGCGCATGAATTTACCTCGATATTCCCAAACAATGCATAATTTACGGGCCTTTGAGCGAACAAGCTTTCCAAAATTTACGAAATACCGTGATTATTTTTTCCTAGGCGTCCTGTTGCCCAGCCCTCCTCCTACTGCTGAATACCTAATTGCAGTCTAAATGTGACCTACATTCGCACGCAATTATGTGCCTGCGATTGGGGCCAGGATTGTTTATTATAATTGGCTTTGATAGATTCGAGAGCACTTCCCGATTAGGATTACTAACCGTACGTGACAGTTTCTAATGAATGGACATGACTTGACAACATTGTTATCAGAAATAGGAGGTTGATGAAATAATGATAAGATTACTAGGTCAGTTTATGAAGTCTATAAACCATAATAATAGAACTCACAAATCTGAACGGAGATATAATCTGTCAATAGATTAGGTGAAGGTAATTCATCATCATTATCTTCCCATTATCTTGTCCCACTGCTGGGCAGGGGTTTATGGCTGTGACGGTTATTAAGGTAAATAATTTGTGATAAGTTACCATTGTGAATAATAATTATAGATATCACAAATCAACTAAGAACGTCTCCATATTTTTTTACTGCCAATAAATGCAATGCTTCATTCAGTTTACTTCCTGCACTCAAATTTCTTTCAACAACTGCAGGAAACGTTACGAAACGACGATCATGATAATATATCACACTATTATTAATTTAACGCACCAGAACAGGAATAGACATAGTCGCTCAGCTGTTATCGAGAGCAACACTAATACATATCGGAAGCGTACATGGTCACACTATCTGCGGCGACTCGGAAACTCATTGATACAGCTGTACACACGAGGAAGTCTAGTCGTTTAACTACTTATTTGCTATTATCTCGAGACCTACAAAACTATTTTGACTGTGATTTAAAATACGAGTATACTGAAGCAGAATTTGGGGAAATGAAATAGACGCACAGTAAGACGTTCGATTGATTCACAATCACAGCGCAATGTAAACAGTATGATAGAAAAGTGCGCTAAGTACATAATATATAAAATTTGATTACGGCCATCTGCGGACACAAGGGCCAAACATGGGATGTGCCAATCAAAGTGCAAGTGGTGACCGATGGGCAGTAATGTGCACGATGCGAGGTGCTAAATATGATGCCTCTCCAGTGCTGTTAGATATTGGATAATGAGCGTCCTGCCGCCTCACGGTCACGACCGGACTCGACAACCAGCCGCGTTGTCGGTACGACGGAAATAGGAATAGAATTAGGAAAATTGTGTGATACACACCGATCTTATTTTAGTTTAATGGAGGATCAATTACCAAAACAAACATTTTTAATACAACTTTAACGACATCCAAATTACTGTTAATGATAAGTTAAAAAGGCTAAAGTTTTTTTTTCTCACTATCATCAATTTCAATTTGGTGAAACACCATTTATTAGTATTACTGTGTACACGCAAGCGAACACATAGACAATTTGCAACACGTGGGTGGGTTATATGATCACCACGACACAGTGACTTGAGCACACTCGGATACGGCAGACCTCGTAGACTGGCATGTCACAAGTTTTATGTGATTTTTCCAATGACGACGTGCCTTTTCTGAAGTCCCATAATACAGCCTAGTCCTTTAATTTAATATATTCTTGATTTGCGAATGATGTACAACTTCAATTCAAAAGAGCAAAGCAATTTTCCTTGTTTCGGAAGAGGGTAAAACCTTCAAGTTGTGTAACTTGTTAGGAAATAGATTTTAAGAGTTGCCAGAGCAACTTTGAGCCTCCCATATTTAAAACTTAGTTATGCACCAAGCAGTGCCAAGTTAACGTAACTTTTTGAAGATTTTCCATACAGACTTTCAAGGGAATTGGAATAGAACAAAACAAGATGAAAATGATCTTTCGTATTTAATATAAAATGTCGGGCAGCTTTCAGTTTTCTCTGAGTCTACAAATCAGATAACTCCGTTACATGATAATGTCTATCACAAAAGTAAGCACTGGCTTTTATGGTAAACATTACACCTTTGAACTTGACTTCTATAGAGAAGGCCGTTGTTGTAATATTATATCCAGTTATATCAACCGATGCAATTCTAAGCTACTCCAAACTAGTTTATGGATAGCAAAAACTGATTGCGAGGGACGTTACGGACAATACAATAGGGAAGAGTGGGGTGTGGATGTTCGTCTACCCGCGCAGAATTTTTTATTGTACACTAGTAAAAGTTATGTTACGGACTGTATAACTAGCGAAATTATTGTTTTTTAGGCTAAACATTAACACGGAAATATACGCGTGACTGGCAATAAGTTAACCAGTGTCTATCATAAAAAGAAGAGTAGTATTGTGCATTTGTGCAATCTAGGCGTGGTCCAGCACGGTGAGCGCTCATGCCCCAGCCGAACTTGATTTATAGCTGGAATCCTAAAGTTGACTTACGACAGTGATTGGAGCAATACGGACAAACGCACGGACGACGATTATTGTAGACATTTTGTAACATATCGCAATTATGGAGTAACAACGGCAACCGTTAAACGTTACTTAATCGAGGGCAATAAACAAATCAGAAGTTTATTAACGAATCGATTAATTCAATAATCTGAAGGAACACTGATTTTATAAATCTCCATTAAATTCAAATAACAAAGGCGGAAATTCAGGTCCAATTTCTATGAATGGTACCTATAGATAATTTATAGTTTGAGCCATTTTCCATAAGTTGACAGTTCCTTCAGAGGCTTGTAACAATACAGTAAATTACTGTTTTTGAAGCAAGAAACGATGGATATTCTCGGAATAGTCTCTTTAAATTTTGACAATGTTCAGATTAACATCCAGAACGCATAGCACTCAAGATAGTTTGTATTTTCCACGCTGAGACAAACTGCGAGCTTAGCAATGTGAATTACTAAGCTGGCGCTTGGCGAGTATCGGATAACTTATACTTATACATGATAAGTAAACTGAGCCGATTTTTGAATTCTCGTACGCAACAACATTTCTAGCAACATTTGAAAGTTTATTTGAACTTTGTTTGGCGAGCTATTTATCTAACATCAGGGAGATAGATATAAGAAATTATTCATGTCACTGCGGGTGACAAGATGTCTGCATTTCAAACAGATTATATTTTATCGATGCTTACACAACAAAAACCGACATCGTCATTTATCGTTTAAAATGCACTCGATTATAAAGCGACACAAAGCCATATAAATCTAATAGTTCCTTATATAACGATAATACTGACCTGCTCGAATGTTCTTGGAAGTTTCCGCCGTCAAGGAGGCGGACTTTGGCGAACAGCACCGCAGACACGAAAGGCACCTCAGTAAGCTCCTCCAGGCAGCACTGCACCCCAAACTTGTACCGCTTCTTCTTCGTCATGAAGGCCATGACGCCGCCAACATCGGGCCCCGTGCAACCGGCCCGGACTAACGCACGCCGGTCTCAACCGGACACGCACCACTTATAACCAGATACTGCCGGATTATACCAGCTGGGTCACAACACTAGCACTTGCACTTCACTTCACAAGTGTGTTAATATCAACGCACGTGTAAATGAAACTACATAAAAATTTAAATTGTAAAATATTAAAAATGACTATCTAAGTGGAAAGATATAGCGGAGTAAATATTTTGGCATCAGAGTCGCGTCCTCCGTGGTTCGATAGCGTGTCGTGGCCGACGATAAGTCGCATAGCTGCCGAAGTCATTAGTCTGGAATAGAGAATTGATGGTTGAGCACATTAAGATAAGTAAAGAAGGTTGGACAATAGGATCTACTTTTTGGTATCACTCTTTATGATAGCGAGATTTTTTCGTATTGCGCAGTAGACGTAATGCTGTAAGTTCTTTTGAATCAGTTCATGAGAGTGTCAGAAGCAAGAAGTTACGATATTTACTTTAATTTTCAATTAAATTCATCGCCACGTTTGGGAATGTTTTATAAAAACGATGTTTAAGTATATAATACAACTTGTTTTATTTGTTATTAAATTTTATATTATGATTAGATATCGACACTCACCAAGTATGTGCTCTTTTGACAATGAATAATGAAAAATCACAGTAGAAGCAAATATAAAATGTTTTATTCATTAAGTTAAGATTAAGTAATTATCATAATTCCAAGGTAGAGATCATTAAAAGAAGGAAAATGTCAGTGATTAAATATATCATCATCACATTATAAACCCAACTGCTTGAGCAATATAATATCAAATTATTATATTTTTTTAGTCAGTCTTCACAACTGGTCTATCAGAAAAACATTCAATTAAATTGGTGTAACGAATTCAGATTTGAGTACCCAGTAGTTAAGTTATTGATGAGGTAACGTTCATGAAATCACATGATAATACAATCATGTTTTTGACAGCTAATCATCAAGTTCTGCCAACGAAAATAAAACCTTTGACACACACATTTTTGTGGATGTTGTCATGCCATTTGTTTTTGTAAGGTGACTTGCGTATCACCCACACTACAACTATGTATATCCTGCATGTTTACGAATTAAGTTTTATTGAAACCATAAAAACTTATGATAGTGTTAAGCATCAGGTTTATAGGAAACCTCGTAAGTGCACTCATTTATTTTACAATACTCGTGTATTTCAAAAGATATGACATAAAATAGAACACAAATACGTACTGTTATTATAGCGAGTGTTGATGCTTCAGGGAACGAATAAAACACATTCTAATGAGTCAATAATTGTTTGACGTTGACACTACGCACAACCGTTCGAGCTGTGCTCTCGACAGCGCGGTGCACGTCTACACTGTAGCGCTGTTCTCGCGTGACTGCTGAAGAGTGCCAAGCGGCAAGGACGCTCAACATTGTGAATTCATAGTTCATACAATTTCCATTCCGCGCGAGCACTAAATTAAATCGGTTAATTACAAGATAATCTAGACGTCCATGAGTCCTTGTGTTGATTACTAGGATTAGCTATCTTAATACAAGACGAGATAAACGGACTATTGACAATTCGCGACAAAAATGTTAGTGATAAGACTGTCAACTTTTGTTTCGATTCTGACGTCACATACAGTCGTTATTTTTTAAAGTGAATTAATGAATGGTGTTTTAGCTGCAATTTATTATCTTGATGATTTTTTTGTTTTATCTTTTTATTTATGCAGTTTTATTATAGGTATGTTCAATGTGAAACACTTCTATAGAACTAGTGCTGGAGAAAAAACTATTTGTGAAAGCTTGTAACTAGCAAAACTATTATTTATTTTATATTTTACAAATGCCTTAATTAGCTGGTAAGCCTTCCAAATATAAATTAAAGCACATTCAGAGACGAAAGAACCACTCACATGGCTGGCAAAGGATGGTATGTTGGCAGGATGGAACACTGCCAGTTCCGCGAGCCACCCCACCGCACCCCCTAACTCTTACATTGCCTGCAACAAAGATAAGTTACATGAACCTTATGATACGCAACAGCTCCAAGTACTTAATTATCTTTGTTAGAATAAAAATAGTTTCTGGGCTTATAGCACAGGTTTTCTGTGGTAGTTAGTTTGTTTCCAGAATGTATAAAGAGTCGTTATTTAGAGTAATCGCTCTCCTTGAATCAGGTATGCAAGACCGCTCAATTTCAATCTACAAATAACTGGTTCAATCAAAACTGACGGCCGCTGCTTTATGGCTTCCGTCGAGCCTTTCAGAAATCATCAGCGAGGATGTGGCTAATAATCGAGATGCGTGTTCTAAGCACACAGAGGAAAATCTTGTATAATTGTACCAATTGATTGGTCAGGCGATCGTGGCCCACGCGAGGTGCGCGGGGGTGCGCGCGCGCATTTGACCCGGGGCACGGATCCGCAAGGGTTCAGATTCGCACCCACACGACTTACAATTAAGAACTCGTCTCACACTTATTTCAGCGCTATTTTTAGACGTAACTCAATTAACGCAATCAAAATCTCATTCCGAGAAGTGGTTTTTGCAGTACCTAAGCAATTGTTCCGAATGTATTTTTCCTGGTTTAACTTTTGAAGTTTGTATATTAGGATAATTGAGGGTTGTTGAATTCATTGAAAATAACAAGCCTATTGTGCCTATTCAATATAAGAGGTATATAATAAAAAAAGGCTAATGTAACGTTGTAACATAAGACCGTTTAAAGTTTTTGGTGGGGATTGCGAGGGGATGGTCTGTCCCTTTCCAGCAAAAGAGTGTTAGTATATAAATTGTATAGAATATCGGATTGTGACTTGTCAAGCCCATACAGAGTAGTCTGTGTCTAGCATAAAATGGAAATATACTAATTTATAATATACTAATTTTTGAACCAATTTTAATATTGTTTTTGTTGTTCGCCTCTATTTATTTACAACTTTTTATAAGTCATTTTTTTTCCAAAATTACTAAATAGGTAAACATACCTGTGCGAAATAATATTACTACCAACTAAAAAAACACTCATACCGATGTATAGATAAGGGCATAATAAAACTATAATATATAGTATGTACTAGTAACATTCACATAACAGCGAGTATGTTATAGGCATGTAGTAAAAGTCAGCATCAGGGCCCTGGCTGAGCGCCAACATAAGCCTGTGCCGCGCCGTCACGTTGACGTCCCGTGCAGCGCCCCTAGGGCCTCCACAGCCATAAACATACCGGCATAGACGACACGAACCCACCATGTGCCACTACAACATCGATGTTTGTTTACACTATGATTTATAACTATGTATCGCCTAAATATGGCGTCAAGCATCAATAGTACACGAAACGAAGCTAGTTACTAAGGAATTATATACAAAAGGATAAATAGATTTAAACATTTCGAAGAATTCAGCATTTTTTGCGTTGTTTAATGGGGTATGCGACTATGCGCAATGTTGTTATCTGTACATGTGGGGCGCCAACGGTGTCGTCGTGTAGATAACGTGCAAATGGCTGACATTCGGCGCCAAATTATTGGCTAATGACTACACCCGTCAGGTCCAATTCCACACATATGCACAGGCCAGCCATTATGTGCGTTATTCCTCCTCATACAACTATGTGATAAACCTATGCTAATCTCGGGAAGCGTTTATATGCAAATGTTACCACTCATCAGCTTCCGAAGTTTCGTTTTCCCATAATGATCCGGATTTCCGATAATTAAAATACAAATGAATTATTTACACGTAACGCTTTATTACGAATGCAACTTTATCAGTGTTCCATAAAAGCTTCCGCAGTCATTGTCATTATAATCAGCAGCTTCACGATATAAGACCAGTATTTTTGTATGATATCTGCTAAATTGTAAGAGCCTGTGACCATACCTCTCGTAATTTCGTGTACAATATTCCGCCTACGACACTGTACTTGTCGTGTAAGAGCGCGCCGGTCACGCTAGACTGCACTGGTTTTTGGGGTGAGCGATCAGAGAACAATTTTGCACGCAATGACGAGCGCTGTATCTGTCTTCATGTAAACGTCAAGCCTTATTATTTCAGCTTTTTTCTCCATGACTGATCTCTAGATAACCATCATTAAGCATGTTTTACAGACAATAAAATCTTTTTGATCGGCACGAGACCCAAATTGAAGCGACATTGGCGTGCAAGGACAACCTTGCCATCTGGTTACTGTCATACGGCGCGCGTGCGTGTGCCAAACTGCCAATATATCGCTTCAAAATCATCGCGGCTGTCTTTAGCGCTTTGACTGGCGAACTTCAATCGAGGATGGTAAAAAACAAAGCGATAAACATGGGCAACGTGCTCATTATCATCGTCTGCTCCACCTGACAGCATCACGGCATGACGCAATCGTCGGCGGAGCGTGCAGGACCGAGGCCAATCGATCTATTACGCCGTGCTCTACTGCGACCAAGCAAAAACTATACGGCTTAAGACTTCACTTGATGGAAGAGACGTTTATAATCACTATTCATAACGTGGAAATGTTAATGTACGTCTGTGTGGTCCCAGTAACAGTTCTGTGACAACCTAACGTTGAAGTAACGGTTGAGGTTTAAAATGTGATGTGGTGCGTTATCAATACGTTCAAATTTGTTTTCTACTCTCCAAAATCATCTTATCTCTGCAAATTTTTTTATAGTCCTTGTTAAGGGTTTACGGTATTACTTTACATAGAAATCATTAATTTCAGGAACACCAATAAGTCAAATCATATTGAATTTAAACTTGTTACACTTGAAATGAAGCAAAATCTGCATATTTTCCTTTACATCAATCATAAATTAACAGCAACTATTATAAACACGATAGTCAAGACTGGTCTCCACCCCGTCCCACCTGACAACTGGTTGTTGGTGTGCGTATGTTTAATTTTATGTGTTTGTATTCACTCGATTGCACCTGTTACTAAGGGACAGACGGAAGGGGTGTCTACCCTGCCACAGTAATATCGCATTAAGCATGGATGACTGGACAAAGGCAAAGCAAGCGATGGCACCACCGGTCACGATAACCCCATGATAAAACAGCGCTTTTTATAAAACATGACACAAGTAATAGCGAGGCAAATAATCCAAACGATACAATTGATACACCGGGGGTCTTGTTTGGTAAACAGCTTGCTTTTAATCGCAGTTGCTTCATTACGACGTCGCGCTTGTGGCCGATATTACACCACAGCCAGCCACATATTATAACCGGTTCCTCGAAACGAAATTGTAATGCTTTAGTAAGGATTCGCTTGCGTTTAAACAGATTCAAATGGTCGCATATTGTCTTATATAAAACAGGTTTGCCTGGAAGAGTCCATTCTTGTACATTCATTTAGATTCTAGATCAAATTGCTACGCACTGGCTCTTTTAAAAAGGTCAATATATAAACGCTGTCTCATAGCGGCCGTCTCGAACTATGTTTAATTTGGTAAAAAAACTCCTTAAATATAGATTCACGGTAAGTATAATACCTACGTAACTTCAAGTTTTTCGGGAAACAATGCTCTTGCCAAAAAACCTAACATAACTTCATAAATAGCATCGTAAAATTATTGCAACACTAAAAAGTAATGTAAAAACATCGTTGTCTCAACCATTGCTGCGCTCACGCAAGCCGTCGGTGCCTCAAATTGGTTTCATTGGCTGGCAAAAAATTACTTCAATCTTGAAAGCAGTGGAGCGAACGCGTTTTTGCAAACATGATGACTGAGTGCGTATTATACTCGTAGCTAGTTTTCCACGAGGAACAAGTATTATGAGCTAATTAAAGCTACGTATACTAAAGAGGCCGTGTTAATTTATAGTATAGAGTGTTAGTTCACTATGATAAACGCCAGCTAAAATGTCTTACTTTAAACCCACTACCGCTTCAATATTAAACTAGGTGCTACAGATCCATGTTTTAAACGACTTCAAAAGGGAGTTTTAATTTGAATGAATTTCTTTGTTTTACGCGATGTCTTCGCCGATTGTGAATCGATTTCGTTATTTTATCAGATAGAATCCTACTGAACCCTCTAGTCCATATAAATTTGGTTGTTATTTGGCCATTGATTCTGAAGATACAATGCCTTAGTCCGTTTTTTTTCCTAAATAATAACATAAAAATGTAATCCTCGAATAAGATCTGAAGTCACGGTCCAACCCCTATTCGCAGAGAAACCCCACAGTGTTGAGAGGGTGGAATAGACAGGAGGATAATTAAACGACCCACCGAGTTTTCTAGGCACGTTCATCAAGGAGGCTTTATTAAGTTTCCTGTGGGGTTTAATCCTGGATACGAAGTAATTTACTTTCCAATCTTGACTTCTGATCGAATGGATCTAAACGCTTTAGATCTAAAACGTGATCCTTATCACAGAGGCATATCAAATTTATTAAGTTCAAAATGTTATCGTATAAATAAATATAGAGCTGCATTATTCTATTTATTAAGTTGTAAACAACTTTAATAATTTATTCGTTAAATGTCTGCATTGACTTTTTGCCACTGGGTAGTTCCTAAAGGTCAGCAGAAGTCACAGCTGGATTTATTTGTCCTTAGCGAACGTTCAAGCTCAATTAAAAGATGTTTGCTATAACGACCGACACATCAAGCCGTATGGTCCACTCCTTATTATTTTATACTTCCCAAGTCTTCCTTTGTGAACTTCATATTTTCTTACGATTTCTAGGAATGTAGGGCACGGAGGTTGACGTCTCTTTGTCAGATCTCGCTTAACTCTATATCAAAGGAAATCGCAAATAAAACAAGAGTAACGAGCGTCCCTTTTATTTTCCAGATTACTGTAATAACTACAGCTTATAGGTTCTATCCAACGAGGCAATCGTAAAAGAAAACGCTTCTAATAGCGACCTATTTCCTTTTTATGGACTCTGAGAAATATAAACAATGTGGAAAACGCCATTTGGAAGTGTATCATGGTTTGCAGGAAAGCCATTACTTGAGTGACGCGATGCCTATATCAATAATGTTATAGGCTCGATAAATTTATATTTCAGTCGCCACATTTCATTCTGATACAATAGCAACTAAAACGATTATCGATAATTACAAGAATGGAATAAAAACAAGATAATTGTAATGTAAATGCTTTAAAAGAGGCTAATATCTTAATCATTTAGGCATGATCTTAATCTTTGGTGAGGAAGGACGGACAGAAGCATTCCATGTGTGTGAGGAAGGACGGACAGAAGCATTCCATGTGTAAAGTAATGTTAGTTAACCAATGCTTACAAACTACTGGATAATTAATTGACCAAGGAAACAATGTTGTACAATATATGGCGGTGCAATTTCAAAGTGCCAAAGAGTAGAGAAGTTCAGCGACTGACTGCCCACGCTGCATAACTATTGTTCTGTAATTATTGCTGTGTGGCACCGCCTTTTAGTTTCCACATCAAAATAAGTTACCTACTAACATCGATTGTGAAACTAGCACTGTGGGTGACTGACAGAGCTGAGTCTTATGCAAAATGCACTAACTACGTTTAATGATAGCTCTAAAGATCGTAGATTGCACATAACCTGGTCTGTTGTTATTAGTGTGTGAAACTCTAAGATGGATCGGTAGGTGATAGCGAGTGGTCAGTGTGGTCGGGAGAAAGTGTCGGGGAAATGATCTGTGACCGAGGCGATCCGGCGACCGGCGCACGGCCGAGGACTTTCATGTAGGAAACGATAGGACGACCGCAGCACCCGACGACGACACTATCGTTATAGTAAAATACGCCAAGTTGTCTGTTGAAACCAAAAGGAATAAATTATAAGCAGAAATATATTATATAAAACTACGCCCGCGAGGACTATAAGTTTCTTTTAATTTATGTCAATGTCACTCAGGAATAATTTAGCTTTCTATTCGTTCGAGAATTTTCTAAAAAGGTTTACTCTATCCAGATATTACCCCCTACAACCTCTCCAACTTTACCTCTTTATAATATTAGTATAGATAATAACTGAACCCGCCTATTCAGAACAGTACCAGAACGCTAAACTCTACTTAAAATCAAGCAACATTATAATCCTTAAAAACCAGTAGCCACATGCAACCCAAGTAATGTTTTCATAACATTAGCTGGCAAGCCAAACAATTACCAAACAAACAATAATTAGCAAGCGTTCGGTAAAGTTACCAAAGAGAACGGAAATTCACGCATTTTCGATTAAAAACATGTCTGAACATCCTCGCACGCTTCCCCACCCATGAATAAACTAACCATTTGACTCGAGGACGCGAGCGCCTCGTATATGTTCACGTGATTATCAATCATCAACGAAACCAATCAATTTGTTTGAATTCGGAATTAATTTGCAACTGTTGTGAACTTTAACGCGCTTTAATCATAATTATGGGCAAACATTTTTAATAAATCGGTAAGAACATATTGAATATTAAAGACTGCCTGATAATTATGACACAGACCATAACCTACAGATGTCATAAGGCGCAGCTTAATATAAGGGTTCCTTAAATGCACTTAAAAACGGAAAATTGCAAAAACTGTTTTTGAAAGTCCTATTATTCTAAACAACGTCGATCCCACACCTTGTTTAGCATAGGTGTAGGCGGCAGTATGCCTGATATTATCAGACGATACGTCGCTATGACGTCATTGGACACTACAATATGAACACTACATGTATCGCTTCGCACCTCAAGCGCTGGGTACACAGTACACACTTATCTATTATGCCTTTTATACTATAACAATGGAGCGTTGTCGATATTCATAAGATAGCAGTAGCATACATAAGTATTACTTAGATATGATTACGGGTATTTAACAAATCTCGATAAGTATGAAAAGTTGACAGATATAATACAAAACAACTTGACTGAAATTTTTCCATTCCCTACGCTAATAAAAAATATATTTAAATTAATGATGAGTGCAACAAACTGCAGAACAACTCGGTCACAATTCGTCATCACTAGTTTTGAGTCCAGAACTATAGCAATTTTAAAGTGAACATCAGGGCGCTTGGCATGCTGCCACGAGAACTATATGTATGCATCGGAATACATGTTTACGTCATGTAAGAGCAGATGTACCTATTATATTCCGAACATGAAGGAACGAGGTCCTACGCTCACCTCCCATTCTAAGTACCACCAGCTTTTCGCTAGTCATTGAGGAAACCATTTATATTTCATGGTTGTACTTAAAATAGACAGTAGATAAGTGCTTGATAGAAATATCCAGCACACTATTAACTCACATTCACACGGTCACTTTTATTAATAATGATAATATCTTTCCCATTTAGTATCATGTGTAATAATTATAAAATAATTGAGTAAGGAGGTATGGTGTTTCAAGGAAATCCACTTAAAACATTATCATACATAAGTAGCGAGATTTTCAAGTAGGAACTTTAATTAATATCTAATGTGATAAAGATAATGTTCCAACAAATAGGTACATAAAAAAAGTCAATCAATGTTATTGGGGAAATTAAAATGAGTTATAAATGATACAGCAATTAGAATGTGGATTGAGTCACATGTTACTGATAAGACGCTAATAAATAGAATAGCCTACTGTATTGTATCATAATTAGCTTCATGTTAATATACTCACTATTAAGAATCAAAACACAAGAAACAATTCGCAAATTATCACATTTACAGTTCAATATTTTAAGCGATATTCACTAGCTATTTTAAGCGGTTACTTATCACAGTAATGAAGTAGGTAACTATTTGGATCTGAAAAATTAAATGATTATTAGAACTCGTAGATGATTTACTTTTGTACAGTTACTCTCTGTAACTATATGTACTTAGTTTTGCGGTTAATAGTCACGTAGTCCAACTCTAGCGGTCTGAATAAATAAGCTTTTACGTAATCCGGACCACAACTAATAGAAAAAATTAAAAAACAAAACCTAGATGTAGGTAATCCCCATTTGCCCTATTTCTTTTGTCTATTTTAATATTCTGTAATCAACCAGTTTGCGAGGATTAAGTCATGTAGATATTCAATTGGTTCGTACAGGGAAAGAAAGCTGTACAAGAATATCGAATCATCGTAAATAATGCCGGAAAAGGAGACGTAAAACTCAAGCAAATTGAAATTATCCGCAAAAATATACGACATCAATCGAATATCCGAATGTTTCTTTCTGAAGAATATAAATTATTAGCCGAGTACCCAGGGTAGAGCTTAGGCGACATAAATTATTAAAAGAACAACATCAATACCAGTTCTAAGACGGGCAAAAATAATACAAAAAAAAAGATATATTAAAAAAAAACTCTTCCATGGCAAAGCAATGTCAACTGTGCCTGTGCATCTATAAAATCTCAGACTGCGAAAACATTTATCCGATTGAAAAGCAACTACACAGACACAAAATAAATAAGAATAATTTATAACTACACTATACTCAAACAAAAATTACATTATAAAAACATCGATTATATTGACATTGATTGATACTTGATGTATAATCTCGGGGCTCCCAAAACTAAGCGCACATAAATATATTTATTGTTTAATGGTGCTCAATTCAGGTACCGCTGCGCTCGCTAAAGCATACAAATAAACGAACCCACTCACTGAATGAAATAAAATGGTCATTCGTTCGTGAACTATACGTGTTACTAGGTATTTTCAGACGATTGAAATTCTAGTGATTGAGATCGGTTTAAAAAAACAGTTCAATTAACGCAGCCACAATTGTATGGCACCTTCATGTTTTTATTTCGTGTAACAAATAACACTTGTTAACGTAAGGTATTTCGTCGTCCGAAATATTCTGCCGATTCCCATACTTGCAAATTTACTGTAAGAAGTTGGAAAAACGACCTTTACTAAAGGCAATAAGATCTCTAATTGTACCTTATGCTAATGTGTGAGAAATAATCTGATTTTGCAAAAAAAGTTGCAAAACACTCAACAGGCACCTAGTCTAGACCAGAGCGAGTGTAGCACAGGCGTAGAGCCAGAGTGCCAAGTTCATTGACATTGTAGACGTCATTTGACTGCAAACAAGGACAGCCGAGTGGCAATTCCACCTAGCTCGACGCAGCTCGCACTGCGAACTATATAGTTGTGACCGCTTCGATCATATTCCTCGGTATCCTCGCCAGCTTTTGTACAATGACATCATCTGAGAACAATCCTCCAACATAATAACAACCGAATATTAAATATTCAACATTAGCTAGTGTCGGAGTATTCCATTATGCAAACTACTGAATCTATTGTAGCCGAACAAGTTTTTGTAACAGCTGTCAATGAGTATTTTAAATTCTAATAATACGATACTAAATGTCGTTGAGCTGCTTGCGAATATGTATAACGGTACTATAGTTATCAAGATTGATTTCCAGATCAACTGAAATGAAATATTTACAGGCTTCATTAGTCAAGTCCAGCCAGATTTCCTCGTTCGGAAGGACGGAAGGATCAACTTATTAGTCTTCACTCACAACTCATCAATGATGCATTCCACAATTCCAAAACAATAGCTCATTTCCATTAACATACGTAAGGTCAACCTGTCTCTATCGGGACAAGGCCACCGATGCACAGGAAAACACCAGCTGTACATTTTATGCATGCATTAAGTTGTCGTCAAGAGGACTGTCAATAACTCAACACGTCCGACTAGGAAAGTTTCCTGTTCCAAGAACAGAGGGAACGGTGGCGCCTGCCAACGACGTAAATCAATGTGATTGTATCTAGCTATCGATTATAATGTGGAACAGTTTAAGCATGATATGATCTAGTCGAATAACGAGGTCGAGTGCTGTGGGACTTGTGGGTCACTCGCACCGAAGGCGACGGCCGCGTCTGCGGCAGCGCCGTTGTTAACGGATCGTGTGCATGCCGCCCGCAGATTTACAAGTTTACAACCCGTAAAATTACATTGGGTCTATCTGCGACCAACGACACGATGAAAGTTTCTTATGCGATTTAATCCACACAGTCTTCAAATAGCATGTGTATCTAATCTTGCGACGATGAACACTCCTTCATAGAAATCTGTCATTATGGGTTTAATTTTATAATTGCACTACAATTTGCGATCATTTCTTCCAGCTGAATTACTAAGAAAAATATACCATTATTAAATCACCGCTGCAATTAAATACTAGTAAAACAATATCAACAAAATACTATTTACCGTTAACTAGAAACTTCAATTTATTACACACTTCCTATTCGAGAGTTGTTTCCCGCCTGTCACAGACTAGAGCAGCAAAAAATCATGAATTGAAATTAGACATGGTTGATAATGGATATAGGGTAACTGGATCTTATAGGAGACACCTAGAAGTATTACGATGGTGGAGAAAACCTCGTGAATGAGGTTCGTAATACGAGTACAGCGAGACCTGATGTGGTCGGTGATCGTGACGAGCAGACAGACAAAGGAATGCATGTTAAGCCGCCAGGCTTAAAGGGCGATGGACGAAGTCAACACAACAACGAATAGCAAAGTGGGGTGGAACGGTCAAGTTTCGGATTTTCTGTACACAATTCCGGATATAAATCATGAAATATATGCACTGCATTTTTTTTAATAAATCGTCTTAGCGTCACATTTACTATGTGGTTAAGTTAAAGTGAAACCAGCTACTTATTACTAATATAGATGATGTCAAATGTGAGCTCATTCGAAGAATAGGCTGCTTATGGTAATTATAGGGAGAATCTTGATGTAAATTACAACTATTGACCCTGTACTACCTGGCTTAATAATTCTTTTCCGATCCATATAAATAAGTTTCATAAATTACTGCTGCTTATTAAGTTTGAAATGAAATGAAATGAAATTTATTTGACATAAAAAGGTACAATACATGTGAATCCCCTGGTCCCCGAACTAGTGTTAACTGTATATCAGTTTGGACGAAACATTTATATTACTTTCAAGGAAACAGCATAGGTTGTATGGATAATAATCGCATCACATTTCATTTTGTCACGGCAACGCTTTCTATTGGTTTCGCGAAAATTTAATGATTTTGAAGTTTTATCTTGCGTAACATAATGTGATTAGAAAAGGTACCTACCGATATTTCCGTAAATAACATCGGACATAAATTCAGGAGGAGGACAAGTCAAATTAATTTAGATGCCGTGCCGTAATTTTACATAATAATTATGGTGACGTGTATTTACACCGTCACGTTGTATTATTTACAGTGTGCACGCAGAATTGGCAGTGACTTTGACCGGGCTGCGCGGGCGCGACGCTGCGTCTGCCCGCCACACAATGGCAAGGCCATGCTAATTTGTTTTACACGTTTCCCTTGTCTTTTTACAATAATTTCCGCGTGTTTTTTCTCTATTACCACGATGTTTGTTAGTAAGCCGAACAAAGTGTTGTTTCTGTTAATTAAGTAGGTACCAAGCTTGAGTATCGTTAGCGTTTAACAAGTTACTCAGATAATCACTACTGAAAGTAATTTGTCCCTCCCATGAGGGTTGAAATGAGTTCCGCGATATGATTTTGTCGTCATATTATCTGTTCTCGCCATGATTGATGAGAAGAAGAGAAGAGGTACATAATTTGTTAACTTCAAAGATTTTTGGGGACCTATAAGATTTTGGCATGCAGTTGGTAACGAAATCATAGATAAGTATTGAATGACATGCATACGATAAGAACATCAGAAGTGAAAATGTTGTCTTCATGATTACCAAATCATCAGCAGATAGAGATAAGCAAGAGGTGCATTAGCGTGCCGCTGCCGCTTGCAATAACGTAGCAATAAGGAAATACTCAGAGACAGTAATTGAATCGCAACATCGTGACGACACCACAGGGACTTTATACAATTGGAACAATCATTAAATGTACGTCATCACCATCATCGCCTCTTTTCCTCATCAATTTTCCCAGGTTGCAGGTATTAAATTGTAGAAACTCCTCAATGTTTCATAAGAGTCGACTTGAGGTAAAAGTGCCAGCCTATGCTGTGTCACAACTCACACAGAATGGTCATTAAACTTAGTAGGTACCTACGTCATAATGTTACGTGTAATTTCAAAGTTCAGCTTCTCTTACAACTGATGTTGACATCGTTATTATGTAGCGTTGAACTATGCTCAACTCGGCAAGGGCAAACAAAGACCTAGTTAAAGACAACAAAGTTATTCAGGAGAATGCCGTGAAAGATCTACCACAATAAAGCTGAAATTCAAACAAACCGTGTATGTAACTAAGTGATATTGTAGGCAACATTTAACGTTCTTTGTTTCAACTGCGCGCAGGCACACAATTAAACAGTTTGTTTTCATTACAGCGCGTCTCATGTGAAATAGCAAGTTTCGTATAACATTCGCAGTTGAATGGGTGCAAACGCGCAACTCGACCAATTGTTGTCGAAAACGTCGCCAGCCAGACAACAACTAGTCATTGGGCGTATTTGATCGGCTCTTGTTACTGCACGCACAATGGAGTGTTTTGCACACAGTTTGCACAAGTGCCGGTGGACAATCGCGTCGTGTACAGGCAGAGCGCGACCACGGGCGCACGGCCGCACACCCTACCTACAGAATGTTCCATTACATTTATGTTACAGCACCATCAGCCTCACTCTCTACCGAGTTAATATTCGTCCTGCATTGTAAGACGAGCTCGAAATAAGAGCGACCGTGTCAATCAGACGAGGTCCAGACGATAAATTCGCATGATTACATTATAAATAGGTAGTTATGTCGATGTTATCACAGATGCCACCATTGTATTGTAATAACTAGATACCAAACCGCATCAGAGTACACGTCGCTTCAGAATCACTCTCAGGCCTTTGTTTTATCTTTATGCAGCTCTATTAGTTCAAGATTGAGAGTAATTTAACATGGGAAGGTGACTTTTTTTAAAAAACAAACACAAAGTAATGCTTATTTTTTTATTATTTTTTAGCATTAAATATTGCGAAATATTCACAAAGATATGAATTTTCTTATTAAAGAAAATATCTTCATATCTTTGTGAACATAAAGTCATGTTTATTAGACAACTATTCCTCTGGGTATAAGCTATATCAATTACATCGTATACAGATGACAATAATAAATTTACCATAACGCGTTCAAAATTTTAGGGCAATGATGGTGTCCATTTAAAACGTAATTATTTTTCAGTTTTCGTCGGCTACAATGAAGATCTTTTGTGATGGTTTACAATGAACGACGTCAAACGATATTTCAACAACAAAGGTGTTCAAGATTGAATCGGAAATTAGTTACAGTCGAATAAAAAAAGCATTACAATTAATAATTCTAAATTATATTGGTTTTAGAGCTGAAACCTTACAAATTGCCTTTTTAATACATGAGATACCATACAAAGTAATCACGATGCCCATAACACAACGCTGCACTAATTGCACATCGGTTGATAGACTCGCCTACATATACCCCGTCTATTAGAGTACACACTAGTCTACTAAGTCTACTAAGACTAAGTACAATCTGCCAAGATGTGAAAGAACCATAAAACCCAGAGCATATTATCAGTGCGCTATCGCAAACGTCAACGTTTACATTTTTCGATAGCGAATTCGTATATTATACTCGTATTGTTTTGCCGCCGAGTGGTTGATAAGGTGCAAGGTTGTGTGACCCTGTCCTCCTTGCTAGCTACTAATTGCTGAGAGAAAATATTGCACAACTGCTATAAAAAGGTTTACGCGGCTTAAATAAAAAGTATTTCAAAATCGAGCATTCGGGACATTAATTCGCTTTGTCAGTTGTTATAGAATTTTAATACGTACCTTATTTCTATAGTAATTACCTGAGATTTCGCAGAAATTTTCAAATCATTTTTTTATCTTTGAAAGCCTCTTGAAGTTTTAATATGAGTGCAGATTTTTTTAAAGTCTACTATGATACATAATAGTACTTTTATAATATCAATTAAACAGAGAATAATAATTTAAAATTCTAACAAAAATCCGTGGATTAGCAGAAAAGTCGAAACAAATTGAAGAATCATGGACTCCAAAGTCCAGGCAAAAGTATTATTATCGATATTTGCATGTTTTGTATAGCAGTATCTGAACAGACCTTTTTGAGCTCATTTATCACCTTTGAGTTGACGGCACGCCTACATCAGTCATCGTGTAGAATGTGTAGATCAACCATTATTTAGAAAGCTCAACGACCCGCCGCACGTCGGTACCAAATCATCAAGACATTTGCGAAGGTCCCGGAAATACTCAAAACAGACAGAAAACTTCAATCTTGTATGTATAAAATATGGATTACTCATATTCTAATTTTATAAATTACAGATTAAACAAAGATATTCCACGCGATTTTCAACGGAAATCGCGCTACCGTGGTGCGAAGCATGAGGTCAGCGTCAAGTCACGAGCGGAGTGCGCTGCGCGAGCGCATGCAAGTGCGGGTCGTTCTGTGACCTCACACGATGCGCAGGCGTCGTGACGTGGAACATGGAGATTATCCACAGGTAATTATTATTTACCTACGTATAAGCTAAACACAATACATATAAATTCCTTTTATTGGAAACCAGAGTTGCGTAGGAATTAATGACGACAACGAATGTTTTCATACAATCATAACATACCAGCACGCCTGTATTCCCCGAGGGTTAGGCAGAGGTGTACTAATGTACACCCACACCTCGTCGGTAAGTTTAGATCCCATGTAATAGGGGGCGAGCCCATAGGCATTTACCAGGAACAATTCGGAATTCCGAGCTGCTACTGAGAATTTCATAGAAAAACTCAATAACACTGCTCGACCTTGGAATCGAACGCAGGACCTCTAGCGTAGCAGTCGCGCTTATGACCACTAGACTAATGATGCAGAACGTTTTCAAGACGTTCGTGACAGAATCTTCATAATTTAAATTATCAGTCTGGATTAATATTGTTAAATTATTACATAACATCTGTTCTTAATTAAAAAGATGTGTTTATAAGAAACAATGTTCGTAAGAGACGCAGGTTCAAACCCTGCCTGAGATCGAATTTTTCTTTCACTAGAAATTTTCTTTAATTAGAAAATTCATTTCTTCGTGAAAATTTCGCAATATTTAATGCTAAAAAATAATAAAAAATAAGCATAATACGGTAAGGCAACATCGTTCGACATTGAACTACCTGTAAAGGCAGTCGTGTTGGTTGAAAGACATAGTAATGTCTTCAATAGATGGTGCCGACGTCGCCTCAAGACGTAGAAGGTGGAAGAGAAATTCGACATCACAGGCAGTGGTCTCGGTAGCTTAGTTGGCAAAGCGTCTGGTGTACTTAACCAGAGAGACGCAGGTTCAAACCCTGCCTGAGATCGAATTTTTCTTTCACTAGAAATTTTCTTTAATTAGAAAATTCATTTCTTTGTGAAAATTTCGCAATATTTAATGCTAAAAAATAATAAAAAATAAGCATAATACGGTAAGGCAACATCGTTCGACATTGAACTACCTGTAAAGGCAGTCGTGTTGGTTGAAAGACATAGTAATGTCTTCAATAGATGGTGCCGACGTCGCCTCAAGACGTAGAAGGTGGAAGAGAAATTCGACATCACAAGCAGTGGTCTCGGTAGCTTAGTTGGCAAAGCGTCTGGTGTACTTAACCAGAGAGACGCAGGTTCAAACCCTGCCTGAGATCGAATTTTTCTTTCACTAGAAATTTTCTTTAATTAGAAAATTCATTTCTTTGTGAAAATTTCGCAATATTTAATGCTAAAAAATAATAAAAAATAAGCAAGAAACAATGTGTTCTATTATGTTCATAGATATAACAATAAGTGGGCTTCATCTGTACATACAATACATCGTCTGCTCGCCCATGATTCGCTCCCAGTCGCCGAGCAATTAAACAAAAAGTCGTTATTGTATACGTGACCGTTCCACGCGAAACTGAGTAAGTAATAGCATCGTTACATTTTGTATTGTTTGTGCAATCGTCGCAGACGCCACCAGGCTGAGAACGTTTCAAGTTTAAAGAAAAAACTGTTTCAAAAGAGTTGCTTTGTTACAAGTGTTGATCTGTATTGACTGTAAACCCTACAGATTTCACCTAATCGTCATCAATCGATTTAATTATTTGATTATCTTTCAAACTTCACAAACATAATCGTGTTCATGTCCATGGTTGATAAACATCGTGGCATCATGGCTCGCCACATGCCGGTGATAACGAACACGATCCCAAGAACGCGGCTCTAAACGTGCCTCCATGTACACAACGACATTAGGACATAAACAAAGTCAGAAACTTTATAGATCACGATATCATGGCAAGCACATAAAATTAACTTAATCTCTGAAATGAAAATAAGTTTAGGACACGACTTCTTACAAAGAAGTGTGGAATCAATGCCAATTGATTCAACGACGAAGAAAATTAGTCAAATGAAAAAAAAAATAGGCTGTAATATAATTACGCCAAAGCAACGCTTACTATTTCAAGAAGACATTCTTCTCACTTTATTGAGCGACCACACGAGCAAATGGCAGCGTTTGATGAGCTCCAATAAACACAATCGCGACTCGTTAACGTTATATTGCGAGATGGAGAAGCAATCAGAATGGCACTGGACACGGTTACATTATACTATACCATAAAAGCTTATAAGTATAGATGTGTCATACCGAAATTCAACACACGCGCTATGAACATGCTGAACGTTCCGCAAGGCCTCCACCCAAATTTCGAGCCACAAGGAAGTATTAATGAGACAAAACGTAATGAATGAGGTATTTTATCAGTGTCGCCTTTGTTTTATTCTTCTTCGATTTACGAAGGTCATATAGTGACAGGGATAATAATCTAATTTTTACGAAAAGGACACTTTCAATAGCATACCTAATGACCATCATTTTAACTTGTGTGTAAGGCAAGGTTGCAAATAAATACGGGCAACAAAATGAGCAATTATAGAATCGAAGCACAGTCTTTCGATTGATTTGTATGGCAGCTACGCAGAGCTGGCAGTTCGCCGGTAGCCTTGGGTGATGAAACATCGTGACCTTGACGCGTTTTCCCCGTACGTTGGCGACCTTCGAAATGGCCGTTGTTTGGAAGCACTTTAAGTAGGTTCAAACGCCGCACGTCGCGACTGTAGTGTTCTGTACCATGTCCAACTGTGCGGAACGAACAGTCAGAAATTAAAAGCCCGGATCTAATTCGACATGCTTCCCTTATGCTATTTACAGTATTTACTAGGATTTGTTGAGCTAAAGAAAAAGAATTAACGATTAAACGAATTTCTAGATTACCGTTTATCATTCAGACGTTGCTTTTCTGTGTAATGTTACCCTCGTTAGTAAAGACATAATAGTTATTACCAACATTACTTTTACCATTACATCAAAGCGTACAACTGAAACAGCACCTGCATTGCAGCGCATCACGCAAATATCAGGTGATCTCCGCCGCGTAAATTACCGACATTTCAGTATGACTAGGCTTCAACCCAATTGATTGATTTGATTTGACATAGGTTTATTAACCATCGCCGAAGTCGGTTAGTGGCTTTTTGCTGTGACCCACTTTATCGCTTCTCGAAAAAAAAACCATGTCATATTGTGGTCGTCCGTAGCTGGCTTGTTTGATTTCTTCGAGAGCAGTTCAAGGTGCGATAGCTCACATAATGCAGTGCACTCTCAATAGATACCTATGAGGAAAATGCACGGAGATATTGCTGATATATATTATTGCAGGAAGTTACCACAATAACAAATGTGATCCGGCTCGAGATTTTCATCGCTCACGTAGATGGCTCGGTGACGGCCAGGTCGAGCGGCCTCCGAGAAAAATGTTTCTATGCTAAAGGAAAATTCACCGTTGAAATATATGCAGATAATAGGGAAAATACACGCTGGGAAAGTTTAGGATAAATATTTTTCCAGGCACGTATTATATGAGCTCTCTTGAGCGTTCGAAATACGATATCTGAATAGAATCCTTGTTATAATATGTATTATAAATTCGTGTCCGATCGAACGAGATCGGCGACGCTCGGCGTTTCAACGTGTGCTGCGTCAACATAAACCGGTTATGTATTAGAAAAGTAACCAACTTGCCAAAATGAAGAGAACTGCAACCACGATCCAGCATCAACACCCTATTGATGGTTAATATCGTTTCGCCTTGGGCACCATAATTTCATATTTTTTTGTTTATTCGCAAATTGTATGTCTAAATGTTGCATTTGTAAATGAAAAAAGTTGAACATTCTAGTAATCATGTAAATATTTGAGAAAAAATATTAATAGACCTATGTATTTCTTAAACTAATATTTGCGTATCAATAATGTATCTCCAAGAAACTGGTCTTGCGTTTATTAGGAACAGAAATACCGGTTTGGATTAGCAGAATTACGTGCGTGCGAGATTCTGCGTATAGGTTATCTACATATAATCTAGGAACATTGATGAACAAGTGTGGGCTTTTACGATCCAACTTGTGAAAGGGCTTCGAAAGTGATTTCAGAAGGCTGACATTTGCAAATGCCTTGGATTCAAGCACAACGTGAAACAAAAAAGCAAGGAAATTTTGAGCGAATAAATTTTAACATACCTACATAACATACAATTGTATTCCCCGGAGGATTAGCAGAAATATACACTCACAGTTCGCCGGTATGGTCAAGGTCGGTGAAGATCCCGTGTGATAGGGTGCGAGCTTATTGCCATTAACCGGACACAGATCTATGCTCCAAACTGCTACTGAACATTTCATAGAAAAACCCAATAACACTACCTGACCCGGGAATCGAAGACCTCCAGCTTAGCAGTCCGACGACTTAACTATTTAGGGAGTCTTTTACAGCCTGCCGATTTCCTTACAGGCTCCTAGCGACTAGATAGGACACGTAACTGTTGTAGAATCATCACAATCGAGAGTACCTATGGCGACGCGAAGAGACAAGTGTTTTTAATTAAAACAACGGATTAACCTTGTACGTTACAAGCAGTTTAAAATTCCGATCCCTAATGCACACAACTGAGCGACTCTTGAATTTTAAGTAGCAATTAAAGTGTCGATTAGCCGCAGCATTGCTTGCTAAACAGATCTGGACGAATTGTCAAGTGAGCGTAAAGTACTAGTAGTTAAATAATTATTAAAGAATTGATTAAACCGAGTCTATTGCCATTAACCGAACTGCCTCATTAGTCTAGTGGTCCTAAGCGCGACTGCTACGCTAGAGGTCCTGGGTTCGATCCCCAGGTCGAGCAAAGCGTTATAAGGTTTTTCTATGAAATTCTCAGTACCAGCTCGGAGTTTGGATTTTTGCCCGGTTAATAGCAATAGGCTCGCCCCCTATTACATGTGACCTAAACATACCGGCGAAATGTGGGTGTACATAAGTACACCTCTGCCTAACTCTTTGGGGAATACAAGCGTGATGGTATGTATGTATGTATGATTAAACCGTTTACTTGGCGACCCCTTACTTATGTACTTTACTACGAGCTCAAAAGGGGTTATAAAATATTTGCGGCTCTCAGCTTGTACAACGCTTTGACGTTCTCAGGCATGTTAAGCTGGCTTACGTCATAATAAATTCCACAATTCTGGCAAGCACACGGTACTTGGCAGAATATTTGTACTGTTAACGAGATTAATTTCTCTTGAGCTCCGCTCCAGCATGACGTAGCCTTATTCTGATCCCCAAATAGGTGCCTATTCAGAGAAATCTTAATATGAAGACATTAGCAGTACAAGCAATAACAGTCTTTAACATCTTTTGTCCAGCTACCATGTATCGCTAAAGTGACATTGTGTCGTGTCGCGGGTTCAATATTTTAAGGTATCTGCAAAATCTCATTTGGTTTTGCAGATGTCCATGGGCGGCGATGGTTAATTTCCCTCAGGTAGCTCGCCTGCTCGTTTGCCGAGTTATACCATAAAAAAACTGATTCAAATTACATTTATCTCGCAATTAAAACTTAATGTGTTGATAAGCGACGCGACGTCACAGAGCGACGCAAGCGTTGCGTATTTTTCATCAGCTGTTGATTTGGCGGCATGCGATTCTTTTAAACCTACCGTCACACCTGTATTCCCGGAAGGGTAAATCAGAGGTTTACTAATGTAAACCCAAGTTCGCCTGTATGGTTAGGTCCCATGTAATAGAAGCGAACCTATTGCCATTGACCGGGCCCAAATCCAAATACTGAGCTGCTGATAATTTCATAAAAAGAAAACAATAACACTGCTTGACCTAGCGAATCGAGCCCAGGACCTCTAGCCTAGCCGCCGCAGTGACAACCAAAGACTAATGAGGTAGTCATATGTCTGTTAAACATATGATACAATACCATGATAAAAAGAAACATCCTAGCGTACAAAGACAGCAATAAGGTCCTGTCCGTAATAATTATAAATGCAAAAGGAACTGTCCCATAATCTCTTTCTATGTTACCTTTTTGCACCTTAGCTGATGGACAGATTTCAATAAAATTGGGCAATGAGAAATATGGCACCCACATAGGCTATCTTCTCAAATATAAATAATTATTTTTGAATCCAATGGAATTGTGTAACTAGCTAATACTCTACCTACATGAAATCTAGAAGTGAGTGACATGTCTATTTTCATACAGTTCCTATTACAAATATTGTAAAAACCTCACAAGAGATAAGGTTCTACTAACAATACATCTCATTATACCTAATAAAATAGCTGAAACCTATTACTATTGTTACTCAAGGATTTCTCTCCTATTATTAATATTTATTGTGCATAAACTTTACACCTTCCTTATTGCTGATATAAATATGAGTATCACATAAAAACTTGATTGGATTTCTATTAATTACACTTTTAAACATGTATACCTATTTGGGTCCAGAAATTGTATTACCACTGCAATAATCAATAGAAGATTTGTTATAGACAAACCAATTTTTTTTATAAGGTATCTTGGATAAGTGCATCAAATATTATGAAATCTTGATGTTAAATTTAACAATATAATTGTATTCTGTGTTATGTTAATAAAAAAACATCATCAGTATTTTATAATTTTGTTCAATTCATCAATACTGTTCTTTGGCCAGTTTTATTAAACCTTTAGACTGGAAATTCTACAATAGGAAGAAAACATAAAAAAGCAGAATTCTCAAATATATTTGGCTATGGTCCAGGCAATCTGTTATACAAAACCTTAACATGTCCATGCCACAGCCAACTTGTTATAAGGCACAGTAATACTTTGTGACTTCAAGACGTTTCTTTCTGATAAGAGTTTGAATGGATCTATTCATATTTGATTTTTGGGTTTATTTTGCTTTCCAATGAAGAAATTGATATTGACATGTTAATTGTGTATTAAATAAGTGCTAGCTACTGAAGTTTAGGTTTAAAAAATCTACTAGACTTGGGCACAGCATATGTTTAGCAAAAAAAACTTAATGAATGAGCATTGATCCAGCCAATGAAAAATGTAGCCAGGTTAAAGCTGAGCAAGTCAGGTCTATAGATTTTAGCCTAGCTACTCTCTGACCCTAGATATACTTATTTATGCAATAGTGAGTATAAATAAGTATATTATTTTTTAACCATATTTTCAAACTAACAATTACATTTGTAGCTGTCAAATGTGTAACACTAAAACATCTAAACAGCATTAGATAGGTCTGAATTCTTTCTTTTTTATTTTGTCTGTTATTCACAGAATTTAATTACAAATTATTTAGATTAGTGTAAATGTGTAAATTTACCGAAAACTAAGAATAAGTTGTTTCTTCTAATATACTTCAACAGAAAGCTCCTTATGCGACTATCTGACTCTCTATTGAATTAGGAAGTAAACAGTAACGACACGCAATAAAAATTGGCACAATGCTAGCGGATAGATAGTACATTCTCATCGAGCGGGCGACAACCTGGCAGAGCCACGGCACGACGCGTTCAAGTTAAACGACAATCGATCTCTTCGAAATCACAGTGGGCGTTGTAGTAACAATTAGTAAAATCGAGCAGACAGAATGGTATAACTTACCAACAACAAGTTTCACACGAAATAACACCGACAGTTTGATGGTATGCGAACACCTACACAGAAATTAATTCCACTGTCAAGTCTAGAGATATTTAGTGTACACAAAACTAACACTATCGTTCATTATATACTATGGAAGATGTATTAATGGAAGAAACAATCAAACTGTCCACGGATACAGGGTATCGCGATTTGCCTACGAATTGTTCTCCATCAATCGGCCATTGCACGATGATACCACAGACTTACAAGAAAAATTTAGTCTGTAGGTGTCATGACGGCGACTTTTTTACTATTGCTAGTTGTAATACATAATTTCTACTATTAAAAAACAAAGCATTCCTTCTTCTTTAACAGAAGAATTATAAAGGTGACAAGACTCAACAGGGATAATTACTAAATTAAAAAACGATGACGATTGCTTTATATCTCGACCGATTTTCATCAAACATCAAACATAGCTAAGAACACTCCCGACTAATTCACCTTTTAAATAAAAAAAAACTAAATCCAAATCAGTCCATCGGTTCGGACGCTACGATGCCACAGACAGACACACACTCACGCAGACACGTCAAACTTATAACACCCCGTCGTTTTTGCGTCGGGGGTTATTATAAGTACAGCTCATTCAAAATAAATGCGTGGAAGAAGTTTCCGCAAATTGTTTGGCAGTGCTAAATTTTAATAGAAAAAGTTGGTGTAAAGACATTAATAATTGGGATCGTATACATATATTTGGCATTTGTTATTATTTTCTATATAATTCAATTAAATCCAAAGCTGTGGGCTGTGACGGAGTGAGTCGTACGATGTTATTTTTCATCCTCAATGATATTCTTCCTGTATTTACTCATATTATTAATTTCTCTTTACAATCCGGGGTTTATCCTTCTATCTGGCGTCAAGCTTATATAATTCCTCTCCCAAAAAATAGTAACCCAACTACAGCTAACAATTTTCGACCGATATCTATTCTTCCTTTCCAATCCAAGGTACTTGAAGCAATAGTTCATAAACAATTGTCCTCTTACGTTTCCAAAAGCTATTTATTATCCCAGTATCAATCCGGTTTTCGTCCCGGTCACAGCACAGCCACAGCTTTACTAAAGGTTACTGAAGATATAAGGTCTGGAATGGAGAACTCTAGTTTAACGGTGTTGGTCCTCATCGATTTCTCAAATGCGTTTAATACCGTTGACCACGATATTCTTCTCGCTATTCTAAAACAAATTGGAGTCTCGTCTCTAGCACAGGATTGGTTCTCAACATATCTTCGTGGTCGCCTGCAAGCAGTACGTGATAAACATAAGTTTTCGGACTGGTGCAACTTGCAAGCTGGTGTACCACAAGGCGGTATTCTCTCTCCACTCTTATTCTCATTATTTATTAATTCCATTACTCCTTTACTTAAATGCTCTTATCATCTGTATGCTGACGATTTGCAACTCTACGTCCAGTCTGACATCAGCAATTTGAATAGTTGCATTTCGAAATTAAATGCTGACCTAGCAGTAATTGAGGATTGGTCCAACAAATTTGGAGTTATTGTTAATACCAGCAAGTGCCAATCTATTGTTATAGGTAGTCCGTATTACATAAAAAATCTCAACACATCTCCATTGCTGCCAATCATCTTCAATCAGAAAACCATTCCTCTATCGGTAGATTTAAAAGATTTGGGTTTATTTATTGATAACAAGTTATGTTGGATCAAACAGGTGAGTCAGATTAGCAGCAAGGTTACGTCTTCACTGCGATCTCTGTATAGATTTAAACATTTTCTCCCACCTAAGATAAAAACCCTTCTGGTTCAGTCACTTGTGCTCCCTGTTATTGATTATGCTGATGTTTGTTACCCGGATATAACCCAAGAACTGCTAAATAAATTAGATCGTCTTCTAAATAGCTGCATTCGCTTTATTTACGGATTGCGAAAATACGACCACATATCTGCTTATCGTTCCCAGCTTAGGTGGCTTCCAATCCGCCAGAGAAGATCCCTCAGATCTCTTTGTCTGCTGTTCTCCATTATTAATGATCCTTGTGCACCAGACTATTTAAAGTGTCATTTTCATTGGCTGGGATGCTCCCATGATCGTACCTTACGCTCTTCTGAAAATTTAATTCTAGAGGTTCCTCCCCATCGCACTAGTTTCATTTCTAACTCCTTTGCCTTATCAGCTATCAAGCTCTGGAATGCGCTTCCCCTTGATATCCGTAAAGCTGCAAGCAAATTTACCTTTAAGTGTAAAGTCCGAGAATACTTTCTTAAATCGCTGCCTCCGCCTTAAATCATCTATTATTTTTTTTTTTCTTTTTCGTCTTTCTTTTTTGCAATTCAGTCGTCATCATAACAGTTTTATTTATAAATCTATAGTTTATGTATTTATCTATATATATATATATATATTATTCATATAATATTATTACTTACATATAAGTATAACATATTTGTGTAGAAATATCTATTAGTTTTGTTTAATTTATATTATAAGCTTTTCTTCATTTACCGTCTCACCTATTTCTCTATTTAACCCAAAGGTTGACTGGCAGAGAATGCCATATGGCATTAAGTCCGCCTTGTGTACCATTTTATTTGTACATAAAAGATTAAATAAATAAATAAATAAATAAATATAAAAACCTATTCGGTAGTTCGGAACGGCTAACACTAACTACGACGCGCGTAGTTATTTTGAACAAACTGTAATTTACTTTAAACATAAAATTACACTCAGTACTTATGTTTTTCTCTAATGATACATAACATATACTCACGCCTTTTTGCCATAGGAGGAGGCAGAAACTACAGAACGCCATTTACTACGATTTTTGCATACTTCTTCTGTTTCATCCACATTCATACATCATTATCCGGCAGCATTACCAACTGATTTTTATAATGATTACTATGTATTTGTTTGATAAATAAAGTCACGGTTATGGATAATTCAGGTATTTAATTTTATCTCTCAAGGAAATAAGGAAAAAATCGATTATTTAAAAAAACTATGATTTGTATTACAAAAAACGTTAGTAATCGATTTTAATGCAAAGAAAAGTAATCGATTTTTATTTTGGAAGTCACATCCTTAGTCTAATGTAAAGTCGCCAGCAGGTCAAGGTATACAAAACTGTCAAATATCTCCTAAATGATTTTAAACCTTAAACTGTTAACCATAAAGTTCAAAATCAACTGAGAAAATTTGACATTTTGTGGTAACTTGATTTGCTGGACACCGTACTTGATGCTTAAGGCGGATTGTCTCGCCTTGAGCGCCAAATTATACATTTTTTTTTGACTTTCCGTATAGTACTAACTATCTTATTTGAACTTCTGGTTGGGAAATTATATGTTAACAATTTTTTTATCTTCCGTAATGCAATTGAGTGGATGGCGAATAAAATATAAATATTGTAATAAGTCACTTCGTAAACGTTAAATGTTAACATGGCATTTTGGATACTTATTGAGGCTGCGTTCCACTTGGCGATCACAACGACCAAAACGCTGCTTTAGCCGTTCCACATGGCGACTCCCGTTTGTTGTGGTCGCGGCGAAAACGTCACTCATGACGTCATGACTTACGCCCACGCGACGCCCACAACGACCCAACTAAAAAGGTGGGTCGAAGTGATCCTTGAGAAATCCTAAACTTCGTTCCACTTGGGTGTACGACAGTGACGCTCACAAAAGCAAGTGGAACGTGAAAAACTGCGGTCGTGAGCGTGGTCGTTGTGATCGCCAAGTGGAGCGCGGCCAGAGTCATTGACAATTGATTGATATTATTGTATTGACATTGACAGCAGGCATGCCTCACAACTCACATCTGAGATTTCTACTAATATCTACAATGTAAATACAAAACATGGTTAAGTTTAAAGAAGCAGTATCAGCTTATAAAACCTTAAACGGACTCATCTGTGTGTACAAACCAGCATGTGTGCCAATAAAACAAGTTCAACATATAGTAAAAAGCAACCTTAGTAGAGGTTAGTAATACAACCAGTTTACAAAAAATGTAACACTGCAAGATGTTAAAAACAAATTTTGGTATGTTTCACAGATTTAAATGCTTTACCATGCCGACCACAAGAGCAGAGAGTGGAGATAGTTGGAGCGACCAATGAGCCCATGAGGGTGAAATTAGTACCAAACTATGCTGACGATCCTCTGGTGTGTGGGCCACGGTACATCCAAGAGGACTTCAGATGCAGCTGGGCAACTCATCTTGGCTTATTTAGTAGTGGGGTGTTGTGTAAGTATGATTATAAATTATGACATGACAGACATTGCAAATGTATTCTTCTTCAGACAAAAATTGAGTACTGAGTTGAAACATTCCATACTTATGTCTTTGAAATGCAACACTTATATTATAATTTCAGTACTAGGTATTAATGAGGGTACAAGGCTGACTTATAAAATACATGTTGGACGGCCTACAAGAGCCTTCAAAGTTCAAGGCCAGCTTGGAAAAGCCACAGACACATATTTCTGGAACGGCAAGACAGTAGAGAGGAGCACCTTTGGCCATGTCACTAGGGAGAAGATAGACAAGGTTGTGGCTAATATGCAAGCTGCACATCAGAAGACCATGTTTGAGTAAGTACTTTGCAATAACTAATGACTTTTAAAAGAAGTAGATATCATGCAACAACTGCATTATAATTGGTCCATTTGTTTAGAAGCCACAATTATTGTTAGGGGTTAAAAGGTAAAATGGTACATAAGTTATACTGTCAAGGATCAATTAGCAAACTCATTAAAAACACTACTGTTAAAACCATCTGGTTGAAGGAGCATCATTCTCGAATTCATGATCACTACTAAACTGGTACTTCAAATGTACAAGGTATCCAGACTTACCAGAGCAAAATTCAGTGCCAATTTAATAGATGTAAGATTGTAGTAACTAAGGAACAAATATTAAATTCTTTACTTTTGTGCTTACTCTTATTGTATGTGCACAACTTGATGGTATTATACTTTGGCATAATTACACTTTTAAGTCAATCTGTATTAATCCTAGAAGTAAGATTTAATTTTATGTATTAGAGTCATAATTGTTACTTTGCAGACAGTCAGGCTTACACATGGAGTCACAGACTACTTATGAGTTAGCTTCTAAGGGCCTTATCCGACCAGCTAACAGCAAACTGCCAGTTTTATATGGCATCAAATGTGTCTACTTTGATCCTCCTAACTTTACACTAGGTGAGTAACTGACAAGGATATGAACATGAATATTATCTATAGTAAAGAGGAGTTTGTGATATTGTTGGAGGTAATCTCTGTATCTACTGAACTGATTTTGATAATTATGTCATTAGAAAGCTACATTATTCCTAAGTACATAGTATGCTATATATTATCCCATAAAATGAAAAGAAACTTATAGTCCATGCATATTATATAAGTAAGCAAGTATTATATAATATTAGCTTTGAATGTTGTACTCTATTGTAAAATTACATATTGCAATCTTAAAACTTTGTTTGTAAGTATGTATATATTTGTTTTCAGAAATACAATCAGTAAATGAGTATGACAAGTACTTCTGGACTCTCATCCATGACCTTGGTGTCCAACTAAAAACCTCAGCGTATTGCACGGCTGTGCGATGCATCAGGGAGGGGAAGTTTGACTTGGAACTGGCATTATTGCGCAAGCATTGGACTCTAGAGCACATCGCAGACAACATGAACATGTGCCATCAACTCCTGGATGAAAATGATCATCTGTTGAAGCCCCAGTCGGCTATATTATCAGCTTAGTTAAGTGTAAGATAGATTAGGTAAATGTAAATAAATAAATATTGTTAAAAAAAGTGTTTTTTTTTTTATATTGACATCAAGTATTCAATAAGTTAAATAATTCAGGTCAAGAACTATTATTATTGTTGAGGTGTATTATCTATATATACCAGCCATTAATTAATTTGTATGTGGTGGGATATAGGTAGTCATGCAAAAAAAATATATTTGATAGTTTAGGTAATGCTGAACAAGGAGGTGATGAAAGACTAATAGAAGAAAAAGATGTACGGACCCTAAATAAATTTAGACATGGGCAAGATGTATGTTATACTATTCAATTTACCATTACAGGTTTATCAAGTATATTGATAAATATATTATGGTCATGGTAACATTAAATAATACATGAATGGTCAACCATTAGCAAAACACCCATAGAAGGTCCATTCAGTAGATACTTTATTAATAAAAATACATGTAATATATTTTTTAAAAGACATACAGTGTTCACTTCAGAGATCTCTCTAGCAGTGGACAATATTATGGGCTACAGAAATTAATTATTATGGTTGCAACCAATATACACAAATTGCACATTTATCCAATAAATTCTCATCATACTATGTACATCACCCTATACATAACAATTTAGTCACTAGTGTCACTATATGACTCTAATCAACTGCCACTAGATGATGGTGTTGATGGAGAAGTGTTTGCTTGCTTCTCCATCTGCTCAATTCTCTTGTGTCTTATCATGTTAGATAAGATCCCATCAAAGGATGTTGTTTTCTTCTTCGCTGAGCCTCTGAGTGTGTCCTCTCCCTTACTACGCACTCGCAATCGTAGAGAACTGACTTCATCCATAAAATCAAAGTCCGATTTCTCTTCTCTTATAGGTGATGCTGGAATTTCTGGCTGGTTCTCCTTACTTACAGGTATAGGCGATGGCGGCCTTCTCCCCGGGCATTTCCACTCCAGTGTGAGAGTCCCTGTTTTGTCCAGAGCTTTGTAGAGCTCCTCCAATTCAGAAGGCTCTGGCATCCAGTTTTTACCGATAAATATACCACTTTTAGATACCTCGTCATCAGAACACTGTAAGTCCCAGTCATCACCTTCTAATTCAGTCGACGCCATATTTATAAACAAAAATAAAAAAAGGAACAAACTGTGGGAGGAAAGCACAACAAAACAATCAAAGAGTATAATAACTTTATAGTGTAAAAACAATGAAGTTCAATGAACAAAACAAAGTCAGACAGTCAGGGACAAGTGATAAAGTGACGTTTTTTTTAATTTATAATTTATTTTTCGGCCCTGGATACAAGTCCTTTAAGCCTAAAGTGACGTTTGGTTTGTCAGTGTTGCCAACTCCGTAAATACAAAAAGAAAGCCAAAAAGCTAGTTTACTCAAAAAAAAAAAGATATAATTAATCACGTCCGAACTTTCCAGCGAAGGGTTAAAGGGGTACATTTTCATAGAAAGAGTTCGGTGTAAAGACGATTGGGCCTTGGGGTCATATATGTTTCACTTTTGTGATCGCTGTCTTTACTCATTTCGATTTTTATATGCAAAATTTACCTGTGCGGCAGTTCGGAACGACTAATTTTACTTAAGCGAAGTTATTTCGAATAAACTACATTTTGCTTTTTTTTGTAATGGTTTAGCTCTCATTGCAAATACGGAGTTGGCAACCGAACTGAAGAACTGAATATTGTCTTGCACTGGCAAGATGGCACCAAGGCCTCTGAAGCCATGCTAAAAATATTAGAAAAATAATGCACTTTGCTATAAGCCGCGTTCCACTTGACAACCACAACGATCAAAATGTTCCTGTAGTTGTTTCACATGGCGACCACGGTCGTTATGGTCGCAGCGAAAACGTCACTCATGACGTCATGACTTCCATGACGCCCACAACGACCCATCTAAAAAGGTGAGTCGAAGTGATCATTGAGAAAATCCTAAACTCCGTTCCACTTGAGTTTATGACAGTAACGCTCTCAAGCAAGTGGAACGCGAGAAACTGCGGTCGTGAGCGTGATTGTTGTGATCGCCAAGTGGAACGCGGCCATAGTGGCTATCGGACACCACGTGAAGTTGACAGTTGTCAAAACAAAATTTGTTTACACTTACTCCTACAGTCCGTTTTTGGTAAGTCTAATCTATCTGAGGTAAAAGTATACAACTTGCAAAAGATGTCTTTATCGACGGATAGCGACTCGGACTCTGAGACAGAAATAAATCGGTACGTGAATATACAGTTATCAGAAAAAATATAATTTAGGTGCGTTTAATGTTTCGTGCTAAATTTCTAACCTATTTGATATTTCATAGACTTGGAGATTGCGAAGTTTGTGCAGCCAACCAGGCTAAATACACATGTCCAAAATGCGAAGTGAAGACCTGCTGCCTAGATTGTGTGCGGATACACAAGAAGGAGCTCGAATGCGACGGTATCAGGGATCGCACCAAGTTCATCAGGATGAAAGACTTCACCGACACAGATCTATTGAGTGACTACCGATTGTTAGAAGAATGCGCGCGGTTCGTGTACGGAGTCAAGAGAGATGAGAAAAAGAAATACACTAGGATTGATAAAGACTTGCCCATTGTAAGTATTTGTGCATGTTATATGTATACTTTATTATTTACTAGACCTAAATAATGACAAATATTTGTTTCGCAACTGCTATGCTTGAGGTTCTGGCTTCGCATCCCAGTAGCAGCTTGGAGCATTTGTGGCTGGATAATAGAAATGGCTTGTCCCCTATAACATGGGACTTAAAAACATACCAATGAACTTTGTACATTAAGTAAACCTCTGCTTAACCCTGCAGGGAAAAAAGGTGTGATAGTACAAAAAAAATAAGATTTCAAATTGACACACATTATCTAGCTGCAATTTCCTCAATGTGTATTAAATCTTACTTTTTTTCCAGTATCTTTATAAACTGAAGATGGCAGCCAGAAAAAGGGGCACAGTGTTACAGTTCTTATCACACAACTTCTCAAGACACAAGGCTAACAGTACAAGATACAACAACAAAATGAACATTATAAACTGGAGAGTAGAGTGGGTGTTCCCTAATGTAGAATCTAAGCCATTGAAGTTTGTTGATGAAAGATGTGCAGAACAGAAGAGACTCTCAGAGTTATTGGACAAGTATCTTAATCCCGATGCTTTGCCATTTGAAGGGTCCAAAGCTTTGACATACTATAAGTCTGCTGGATTCAGTGGAGTTAAAATATTATTGAGAGGTATTTTGTTATTTTATATTAAATAAGTTCTTTGACTTGTATCCCATAGCAATATGTTTGTCCTTTGTATCTCATTATGAGTGGAGACCTGGGGCCAATTTTGGTACATAAAGAATTTTCTATTACTGTGTCATAAAATATTAACATACAATTTCTATTTTATAGCTGAAAAAGTGAGAGGTTCAGCAAGAAAGTTCTTTGAGCTGGACCCAACAGAGTCATTAGCTGAGAACCTGTCTGGAAAGTGCATTGTTGAGTTTCCAATCATATTTGTTGTACTCAAGGATCATGCTTATAACTTTGAAATTATTACACCAGGTAAATTTATTAATACTTGACTTTGTTTGGCTTAGAACACTTACAAATACAACCTTTATAGTAAAAAATTTATTACATTATTGCATAAATACTGTTGATATATCATAAATGATGATATCTTTATTACTTTTTTCAGAAGATGAATTTGAAGAAGCTAATACCCATCCCATTCAAAGCAAAACAGCTATTAGTAATGAAATACCTGCCGTTAGTGGAATACCTCCTTCTGACAATAACACTCCAGAGCCAGAGGGAAATCAAGAATATTCTAGAAAGAGACCTAGACAACTATTGACTGAGAAGATTGCTCAAGAAAAGAAGATGGAAATTGAAAAGGAAATAAAAGCAGCAAAAAAGAAGAAGCCTAAAAATCTTCTATTTACTACTGGATACTCGTCAGAAGAAAGTATAGGTACTGAAAGTGATGGTGAAGAAAACACCTAGAGATAAAATGTAACAAGTATTGAACATATAAATTAAGTAATACTGCTGCAATATACTAAGCATTGAAGGTCCCTCCAATTTCTTGCGTTTTTGTTACCACAATGTTAATTCTCATTTATATTGTGAACACAATTTAGAGACAGTCTCAAAACTTCGTATCACATCAAAAAGATGTCAATTAACCACGATTTGAGGGTGCCCATGCTTTTAAAAGATGTTTAATTCAATTCATACAAATAGGCACTTTTCAATTGTAAAAAAGTAGTTGCACTATTGTGGACTGTATCCTATGCAGTGGAAATTCTTTTTTTTTTTTCAATTTGTTGCCTTTATTGACTTATATATTTTTAGTCATAAATATTCATTCTAAATGATTATAAACACGAATTGTTACAATCTTTGTACGTATGTACATAAATAAAACATTTGCAGACTTATTTTATTGTATTTGTATCGCAAGTAAATACTTTTCTGTCAGTATGAATAAATATTCATTTGTGGCATTAATTCCCAGTACTTCCCCATATTTGTCAATGTTGAACACATGTTGCTGGCCAATTTTGATGTTCTTCACGGTTCCTGCAGTCCTTTTCCTCAGTTGACAGTCTTCATTACTGTTTGTCTGATATATGAATATGTGTCTAGAAGCTTCACAGACCACACTGTACAGGAAGTTTGGAGGGCATGTGACAAACTTGCGGTTTTGTTTTGATGACTGCACATAACCAAATGCACTGAGTGAGCCTTGGTGTTTTACAGGCCAAGTGCTGGAGTTGATAAGCTGTGCATAGGGCTGCCAGACACATGCGTCCACATCATGGCGCAGAGCCAGGGCTGGCACTTCTTGTGCTTCCATCCTGATGCTAAACAGGTACTGGTGCACACTGAGTGGTGCCCTGTGTGTGACCTTGTGAGTAGTTGCATCTATCCTCACTAGAATTGTAAAAAAAAAAATTGTTTAGTAATTTACACTTCCTTAGAATTAGAACATAGATAGTAATATCTAATCTAAGAGAGAAATATACCTAATTTGTGTGCCATGCCAACAATATGGTCCATATAATTATAAAAATATCGGTCCATATCTATGACAAGAAAACAATTTTAGACCAAGGGTTTTATTTCAAACTTTTTAGTAAATCTCCTGTTTATAATGACCTAAAATAAATGACTATTAATATGTCTGTCATTTTGGCCTATCTTCAGTAGTGGATGGCTATAAGCTGATATGCTGATGATGTCTGTCATTTTGTCAATGAAGTGTGATGGCATTAGAAATAATATTCAATTTAGCTCTAAGAACTCATTAGTGAAGGGACAACTTAAGTATTCAGATAAATTTTATGAAAATATAAATACCTAACACAGTGTCTTCCTCAGAAGCAGCATCACATTCTTCTAACTCTTGGGTAGATAATCCTGGCACAGATGGATCAACTGTAACCTCAGTTTCAGCACACAAGTGAGCAAGCCTCTTGTGAGCTTCCTCCACCAAGCTAGCATCCATGATCTGCTCTCCGTGAGGGTCTCCTCCTTCCAGCAGCTCCTCCCACAGCATACTCTCAGACTTGGTCACCAAGATATCTACCTGGCCACTGTCTTGAACATTCCATGTTGTTAATTCACTATCAACATTTTGCTTCAACTTTCCGTCTACAAAAGTCTTGCCAGCATAACTTACTTTTATATTCAATGGAGACACATTTACTATCAGAAGCTTTTTGTTGAAATTTGATTCTAGTTTCAAAGTTATTGTTATATCTTCTGTTGTCTGCAACCATGTGTAAATTACTGGTCTAGGCTCCTCCTTAGAAGGTTTAGTGATCTCGTTCTCAGAGTCAGATGTGAACTGGAATGCATTGTCAGAAGCAATATACAGTGCAGTACAACTGGTCTCAATTGCAGCATAGTGTACAATGCCTTTGCCTTGTACTTGTCTTAAACTCATCTGCTTCCATCCCTGGCCATCATTGTCAAAAGTGACCCAACTTAGTACCGAGTTGAAATGGGATTCATTTTGTTCCACTGATTGAAGAAGGCAGTGTAATGTCTCAACATCATTTTTCTCTTGAATTCTTGAATCTACAATGATGAAATACTTTCCTTCCCCTAGAATCAAGCTAGACTGCAGTGTCTGCCAGGGCTGAAGCCTCCCAGTGGGTCTGCTCCTTGCTCCAGTATCCACAATATGCAAGTATCCAGTACCATCACTCACTATGGCCAGATTGCTGGACGGAAATGATAGACAGAGGTTGAAGTGTCCAGATTTTCTTTCCACATGTGCTGGGACATCATAAACAACTTCATTTTGGAATGTCTGATTGGTATTTTCGAATGAAATGTGACGAACTTGCTGCTGACTGTCAATGTAATAATAATTGAGCGAATAATCCCAGTAGTCAAGAACTAAGTGATTATGAAGTGCGAAGAGTTTGGCGTGCACAAAGGAGTACTGCACCTCGTCCGGATAAACTCTATCCACTGGTACTAGGAGCTCATGTGGGAAATGAGGAAGAGCTTGTAAGTTCAGTTTGTAACCTTCGAAATCATGATCCAAGAGTCGCCGGTTTGGACGCAATTCTACAAGAGAAGACATCCCAAATATAATTGTATTGTCACCTGTTTTAGTCAGCTTTTTATTTCATAAAGCTATCACTCGTAAGCACAAGAATTTTTATCTTGTTACAAGAAATACGAAAATAACAAAATTGTACCAAACAACAAAACTGACTGACAGTGACAGATTGCTGACATAAGACATTTAACACATTGGACGTGTTCCACTTAGCGTTCACAACGATCAAGATTCCCTTTTAGGACCGCCATCCTACGAATAAATATTTATTCGTAGCCGCCATCAAGGAAAATAAAAGTTAGTGGCCCAAGAATATTATACGAAGTTACATTCATCACACCGTATTAGGTGCGTCTTTACTAAGTCGACTCACTGTTCCGAATCATTTAGGTGATCCAAAATATTGGAACAATAACAATGTATCATTTGTATGATGGATGATAGAGATGAGAGCTTTGAGAAGTATGTGTGGTGTTACGCTAAAAGATAGAGTGAGAAACAGTGTGATAAGGGAGCGTTGTGGAGTGAAAGAAGATGTAGTAACAAGGATTGAGAAAGGTATGTTAAGATGGTTTGGTCATGTAGAGAGAATGGATGAACGGAGATTGACGAAACAAGTATATATGGTGAGTATGGATGGACGAGTTGGAAGGGGAAGACCTCGGCGAACGTACCGCAATCAAATTGCGGATGTTCTTAAAAAAGGCCAGGTTCCGAGCACCCTAAACCGACGGTCATGCATGAAGAGATTAATGAATGTAGATGAAGCGAAAGTAGTGTGCCAGGATCGTAGCAAGTGGAAATCTATAGTCTCTGCCTACCCCCATGGGAGACAGGCGTGACAATATGTATGTATGTATCATTTGTATTATTGGATCCGGAATAGTACTCAGTTCTTTCTTTAGCGCGATCATATCGCTTACGTGTGAGAGCGATCGTCCAAGGCATATCAAATCACTGAGAGACGCGGTGTCTTCTATGATAACGATTTTAAAGCAAAAGTTTTACTAATAAATTATTGTGAATAAGTTATTTTTTTTGTTGCAATTTCTACTGGTAATGTACGGTGGCCAGCACATCAAGCTACCACAAAATGTCAAATTTTTCAGTTGACTTTGAACTTAATCAACAAGACTTTAAGGTTTAAAATCATTTGAAGTAATTTGACAGATTTGTATAACCTGCTGTGCTGGCGACTGTACACACGGCTACAGGTCAACTTATGCGAATCCATGCGGTCAACTGGTTTTGTATAGCTTGATGCGTAGCCCTGCGTACCTAGAATGTGATAAAGCCGAATAACAGCGAAAAAAAAAAAATTCGCGCCCAGTGCCGAACGTTTAGCCTTAAAGTAAGCGGGATGGGTGAATTAAAAATATACGTGAGTGAGTGAATAAGCGATAAGACAAAATAAAAATCAAGTTCGCTATCAGTTAGACGCTTATCTTATCGCTAGACACTTATTTACATGCGTTCCGTCTTACGACATTTTTTTTTTTGGTAAATATTTCAATATTTTTTATTACGTCCTAGAAGTAACGTATAAGTCACATTTACAGTCGGGTAACATGGAGGTAACATGAGGGGGTCAAAAGTAATGTTACAAAAGTAACATTCTGGCAACGCTGGAAAGACGTGAAAGCTTAGCGAAAGAGCGGGCAAACAATAAAATAAAGCAGGGAAGAATGAGATGACAAATGTGATGAATGAAGCTGCAAACAAATTATCGGACGTGGCTTACGGACGCGGCAGTAAGCCGCGACTGATAAGTGGGCACAGTCTTTGGATATCCAGCGCGCCAGATTGCTATCGGACGTCCGAACGATCAAGGTCACCCCAAGGTTACGTCCGGCGACTTACGTGCGATAGTTTACACAACTCAGTGTACATTCAATATCTAGATTCCTATCTGTCGCGGCTTACTGCCGCGTCCGTAAGCCGCGTCCGATAGTTTGTTTGCAGCTTTACTCTTTACTATTTTCGATACGATTTTATTTATTTGGGAAAATTAACGGTTGTACGTACATTATTAAATATTAAACAAAAACAGTAAAAATACAGGATGCATTAAATGTATAACCAACAACATTTTCCACGGAATATAAAAAAATGATTAAAATTCGTACACAAGGCTACATATCAAGCTACACAGAACCAGTGTAGGCTGGCCTTAAATTGTGCGGAATAACTTTTACAATGAGAGGTCAGTCTAAACTGGTTTTGTATAGCTTCATGTATGTACAATGTAAGTAGGTACAATTATATGTAATTGATTACTTTAAATATTACTAAAATAATGACGCTCTATTGGCATCTATAAGATCAGTATCGTAAGGACGTTTTTGGCATTTGTATCTGATAAGTTTGTTAGACTCTGATACGGTGTTCCAAAATCCTTATTTTATATCTTTGATTCAATGATCCTAATGATACATATCAGTAATCCGGATCAGCTTACTGATCCACATGCAAATGTTCCAATCATAACGACGAGACATTTCTCAAACGTCTACACCGTATCCGGAGACGGCGATTCCTAAATATTGAGATTTGAGTTGGTCATTATAATCGGTTGTATATGATTATTTATGGTCCAGCTACACAATGGCTGATGCATGCGTGGCATCAGCAGGGACTTTTCTCAAATCCGCTATGGATCTTTTTCCAAAACGTGAGGTTAATGGGTGAAACACTAATCATTATATGCAACTGCTGTCATTTCTTTTTTGCCAAAAGGTGGAAGGTGGTTAGTGTTAAATTGTTCTGAGTGGGTGGCAGTAATCATAGTCTGTGACAATAAATACTAATCTGTGGATGTCTGAGTGACAGACTGACTGAAGTACCTTGATTTATAATGCTGTCACGCTGTGTCAAGTGTCAAACTGTCAATGCGTTCTGTTGGACTGGACTTGGACGTGCCAAAAAATTGCGCGAATGCGCGCGCCATACATTTTGTTTGTTTTGAACTTTTGATTGGGTTTTTAATAACTTTCTAACTTGCTTCCATCGATTAAATAGTTAATTTTAAAAAATGACTTATGTAAAAGATAACTCTTATCATGACATCCCATTTTGCGTTGATACACCGTGTGTAAGTAACATTTAATACAAGTTTATTGTGGACTCTTAAAAACAATAAGTTTATTTCTAAAGTCATACATGTTTTTACTTCCAGAATGATTTCTACACGTATTCAGACCTAAAAGATATAGCCTATAAATGCAGCCTTTACAAAGAAGAATCTGTAAAATGTAGGACTATTGGCATTCTCCACAGCTTAAATGGTAGATTTTTTTTGACTGATGTGAGTTATTATAGATCTATAATGATTTTTGAATCCGTAGTTCTAGACCATATTAATTTACATGTATATACACAATTAAATATGTCTATAGAGGAAGTGATGTAGGTTGCAGCAACCTACATCACTACCTACAATAGTTGTTTGACAATATAAAGTTATTTTCCTTTTTTTTTACTTCAAAACCCCACAGTTATTGGGAAGCATCCTGAACTTATACTCATACCTACCTATTATATTATTTTATAACAGATAGATGTGCCTTGCTCAGAGCCATTGGTACAAGTATCAGTAGTCTACTTGAAGTCTCCGCCACAGTCGACTGTGATTCCCTATCCAGTGCAAGTGTTTGGTACACTACAGTGGAAGAATCGACCAGTTATTTTTGCTAATATACTACAGGTAATTGGTCAATTATCACATATCCATCTTTTTAGGAGATGTGAGGGTAACATTTTAGTATCTTATATTCAAATGAGATATTGAATCTCTATATTATATATTATATCTATCTATATTCCCATTAATATGTTGATTTTGTCTGTTCCTAACAGGTGATGACTGTGTCAACAGCTATTAGAGTTAAAAAAGCTTTGAGTGGCATCACCAGTATACATTTAGCAAGAATTATTCCTGATTCTGAACATCAAGAGGACCCACCTTGAATTAAATTTCTACTGCAGATTTAAAAAAGAATCACATAATATCTATTTAACAAATAATTCAAATGGAAAAGAATGCATATTTTATTAAATCTTAAATAAATATATTAATTAACAATATGTGATAAAATCTACAACATTCCATCACCAAGCAGGCATTGCACTTTTAACATAAAAAAATATGTTGGGCATAGATAACTGCTTCTGAATTTTACATACACTTTCAAGATGTTGAATGTGATATACATAATGTTTTACATCAAACATGTCTACTGCAAACAAGGCTTGTTAAATTATAAATATTGTATTATTGTGTATTTGGTACATTTCATTAAAAAATATACATTGTTTGGAATGCTTTTGTATGTTTTGTAATTTCAATGAGCAGTTTTACCAAATGTTTAGGCATGTCACAATAAACCAAAATATATTGGAAAGAAAAGTGGTAGATGAATAAAATGTCTCTTGAATTGGAACCACATACTAATAATTACAATATTGCTGTATGCATATAAATCATATCTATTGACGAATAAATCAATGATAGCTATTAAGTCTATTATTCGTAGTTATGTCTAGTTATAAAACTGTCCAAAGTAATCACATAGAAAATATTAAATCTTGACACTTAATATCCCAAATTATGTACCACTATAGTATCAGAAGGCAATATAACTATAACAGCACAGCTGTCACATTAGAACTCACCTGGGTTTCTGCAATATTATAGGACACAACACTAGGAACACTAGAAAAAAATATTTGCTTATAATAAACACGACATATTAATGATACTTGTAACTGAGGGTAGTTTTTTTTTATTTGTCATCATCATTATTCTATTTGGGGTCTAAGCAACTGGAAAGGTTACTTTCAAAATTGAGAATGAAATCTAACTAATGTTTAAGTTTTTCCTTTTTTTACTAAAATACTAAACATGATGTTCATTTGTATTCTAAATAGGTATTCTATGATATTGCAGACCCCCATTTATTTTGTAGTTGCAGCATGTAGGGTGTTAGGGACCAAGCTAAAGTACCCAGAAGTATAAGACGAAGACGAGCAGTATAACGGCGCCCGCCGTCACCTTGACGAGCATAGACTTGGTGTTTAGGTATGTCGCATCCTTCTTGTACTTCGAAGACATCATTGAGAGGTTTTGCGTTTTTGTGTCCAGTTCTGAAACAATAAACGTAACGTGAACCGTGATAACTACTGAAACTACGAAATTATTTCATTTAATACAAATACATGCAATATTCTCTTAAAAAAAGAACAACAATCTTATTGCCAAGAAATATATATATATATATATTTTTATATTAAAAAAAAAATCAAAAAGCTTACTATCAATGTGGGTCACACATTACTAGTATTCTTGTTAACCCCTCGTACTAAGCTAAATGCTTGTGTTACGAGTGGGTTCACGTCGGTAGTGCAATGGGTGGGGTTCGAACCAGCAACCATATGATCGCAAGTCCGAAGCCCTAGCCATTAGGCTACCGACGCTTAATAATTTACTGTTATTTGTTATATCAAAATATAATAATATGCCTGATAATCACAGAATGTCCGTCTATTGTTGAAAGTCTTGATAGAGACATCAGACTGTTATAGTAATGTAGTGGTAGGCTCACCGGAGAGTATAGCTCCTCTCTGTAGCACATCGTCGATGTTCTGCATCATGATCCGCTGCACGTCACCTAGCTGCCCGCCAAGTTGCGAGGCGGCACCAGCGCGTCGTGCGCGGGCGCCGCCTTCCGCGTATTGCCGCCGAGCGCGCTGCATCCAAGTGTCGAACTCAATAAAGGTGTACGGCCGAGTAACTGTGTTCACCTGGAAACGAAATTTTTATTTAAAATTGCTGGCAAAAGGAGAGCTGGTCATAGGAAAATGTCATGGCGGAGGAACGTGTGAGAATGGACAAAAATGTTTTGGTTTGTAAGAAACAAAGTCAAATGTGCAGAGCAGGCTGTCAACCTTCACTAGTTAGAGAGGAACTAAAAAAAGAAGAAGAATAGCAATATTATTTAAATTACTTTTCTTTTTCTTTGAATGTATTTACGTAAGTAAAAAAATTAACATTCTTCTTTTCTTCTCCATTCATTCATTATAATATTGGTACCTATTAAGTATGTTTTAGTAATAGCACTATTTTGATTAAATTTGGTAAACATTACTATTATACCTTATTATATTATATTATACCTAACATGAACACTCACAACTTTGGCAGAAAAACAGTATAAATAATTCACAAACTGGTTTACAGTTAACAGTTACACAGCAATATGATATGGTTGACTGCCAACACTTTCATGGAAATTTTATGTGATTATGCATGGTGCCACAAGTGAAATACATATATCACAAAATACATTTTCACTGTACACATTAAGCTTACATATCCAGTAAAGACTGACCTGCATTAGTATAGAAATCTTTTAAAATGCAAGGTCACTCTATAATGTGTACCACAAATTATTATGACTGGGTGATCTTATACTGTCTTTTGTAGACAACAGTATTAATTTTTGATGTTTTACAATTAACATAAGTGCTTAGGTAGTGCATTTACATACCCGCTTCCCGTATTGTTGGTAGAACTCTTGAGCTATCTCCTCTAGATAGCTGAAGGCAAGTCGTTTGCTGTAGTTTCGTTCACACAACACTAAGTAGCAGATCTCGTGTTCAATTAAATAGCTGGAAAGTTAAAAAATCAACTTATATCAACACACACATATAAGTCTACTACTAAGTCAGGAGATTTACTCTTAAGGTACCTGCCTTAGAATAGCTTACCACACAGAACTTATGACTACACAGTTTATAACTCAAAATTTGTTTCTTTGTCAAGAAACAGTGTCAAGTAATTATTTAAATAAATTAAATTATACATAAAATAAATTAGCATAGACAAAATATAATATTGCATCACTATAACAATTTAAATGAATAATAAACGAAACTCTGTAACATAAGAGGACCAACTAAAACATAACAAGCAGTAGGACTCACTGGAAGAGATAGGGCCCAGTTTCGATGGAGCACCGCGTCGGCGACTGCGGACCTAGTTTTCTAAACAGCATTTTAGCCTGATTTTGGTACTCCAGAACATTGCAGCCGCTCTGCGAACGACCATAGCAAATTAAATTATAAAAAGAAAATGATAACGTGGACAAATTAAATAAAATCATGTCGGAAAACGCATTGACGTTAAAACATACGGGGCCCAAACATAGGGGAATGTGAGGACTTAATTACCATTTAAGAGGTGCGTTACATGATACACTTGGAATAGAATAAGGTTAAAGGGTAATATATGTATAAAAACAACTTGTTACCTGTTCATCTTCTTGCATAGTAGCGGCCAGAGGGAGGCCGTCTACAACCCTCGCGATCATAGTCATAAGAACCATCTTATCAAATTTTAATTGTCTCTCACGCTATCATATAAAGAAATGTATTAATTAATAAGATTCTAACACATCACATTACTTTTTCCTTCTCATTATTGTGAAATTGGAAAACAAAATGTGAATTGACAGTTGTGCATACACGTCAAAGCACTAGTTGGGCGAATTGACAACTTGAGATGACATGACAACAACACGTCAGATACAGATGTATTGTCTATGGTTAACCCACCTTTCGAGCTTTACGCTTCGTTTCATGTTAAAATCATTCACTTGGCGTTAATTGGTAAAATTAAGTAATTCTTAGTATATAAATATCATCGTGAATCAATTGGAATACTTTACGACGACACCTTCACCGTAAAATGGTGGTAGCTTAAGGCTAAAGCGTCAGCCTTGGGCGCGAAATTATTATTTTTTGGCTTTCGCAAATTATTCGGATTCGTCGAAAAATTACAATTTATACCTACGGTAGCGATTTTTAAGCAAAAAACACTACTTTATCGTGAACAAGTTATTGTTGATGTCACAATATCTACTGCTAGAATGTGTTATAGCTGAATAATTTGCGAAAACCAAAAAAGTTGTTCTGAGGTCTGCTTCTAATATTTTTTTATAAATATATATAAATAAATAACTTTGAAAAATTGAAAATGCATAATGGCATTAAGACCGTCTTTGTACACACGGCTATAGGTCAACCTATACAAATTCAGTTTAAGATGATCTCGCATTGTATAGGCTTTACATACAATGAGAGGCCAGCGTAAACTGGATTTGTATAGCTTCATGTGTAGCCGTGCGTACCAAGGCAACGGTGCATAAAGCATTAAATAAATAAATATTCTCTTCTATACGTGTTTTCTAATCTAAGTGGCTGAAGACCAGCAATCATAATTTACGAATTCTTCGGTTTGTATACATAGGCGGTATAAACGTACATGCATTAGTTCCGAGCGGGAAACGAACCTATCCCTCGTCACACCTGTGCTCGATCATCAGTATTATATTTTGCTACGTGCACTTTTATATATGTATATTATGTATAATATTATCTTGAACATGAGAAAGTAACAAGTAATTTTTTTTTTACCACATACCATAAAAAAGCAAGTAAATATTTCATATTTTAATTATAATAATACTAGCCGTTCCACCTCCGCCATTAAGATTTGTGAAAACTGTGAAATACTGTGAATTTTCTCTTCAGCTATAGGGATCTACTCCTACTGAGGATATAATAACAAACAAGTTTGGATTTTATTGTGGATATTTTATTAACATTATCATCATGCATCAAATTTATGTGCTAATTCATTTACACTTATAACTAACTATACATAGAAAAATAACTTAACTAGGGGGCAGAAAATACAGTATTTTGTAAAATTAAACAACTAAAGTTACAATTAAAATATCGACTTCAACAGCATAAACCTAAAAGCAAGTATAACGCAAAATCACTGTATCGCACGCAACTCTCAGAATAAAGATGTATTTTTTAATTATCAAAGCCAACGCCATCTATGAGCGAGTAGTGGAATCTAAATTTGAGAGAATGACAGTTATCTCAAACACGTAGTCGACACAAACTAACACACCATTCTCAACCGGAATGAATTACGTATTCGATTATTGGACATTAATTATCGACGAACATTGAAATAGTAATTAACGATAAAATACCTATGCATGGTACCTGCCGTCGAGCGAGCGCAAAGCCCTCTCCCTCCTCTATCACCGAATTCACTAACCTTCTCATTTCTTCCTTGCAGAATACTCTCATTTTGCACTTATCTAGTGACGCCAATAATTACTGGTCGTACATAGGTCGTGAGGGTGTGCGCTTAGATTATTACTATATAATTGTATTTACAATAATTTTGACGTGCAAAACGTTTTGCGGTCATGATAACTAGACCACTACAACACGCCTCGTACCAATACGGCGGTCGCTATTATAATTTAAAATCAAATTATGATACTAAGACTAGGCTCAATTTAAAATAATTTCATTAATAATATTTTTTTCGAGGTGCCGTTAAAATTTACATTGAAAATTTAAGTACATTAGTAATTAGAAACTTTGATTTTTTATTCAACAACATCAATTCGACTAAAATTATTTAAACTCTCCGAGCATTTTTTTAAATGCCTGCTCATACATTTTGCCTACTAACCGGTAACTAGTATCTCACATTGTCGATTAGGACACACACTAGCCGAATTATAAATTCTGAGAGCGTTCACCTTCCATCCCATGGTCCATTCATTACCTACTAATTTATTAATAAAGATATTTTACAATAAAATTTGTAACCTACAGAACGAAATTTCCTAAAAAGGAAAGATTTTGATGCCATCGCGCACGCGCCGGGCGGTAGCCCACGTGACGGGCAAAAATAAATAAATTAAAACCTATAGTTATATTTACAAAAGCATAAGAAGTAGTGCCGAACAGAAAGTTTTTGAGAATTCCATCTAGCTATATAAAAATACGATTAAAATTCCACAATTTTGTTTTTTTAGTAGATATATTAATTTTAATCACATGAAACGGCCACTGGTTTTGTTCGAAGAAGTTTGGATACTGAGATCTTTCACCTATATAAAGTCACTTATCGCACTGGTTTATTTTTTATATATATATATTTATATAGATAGATATTATAGTTTAACACCTGTATATCGGTTGGACTGGTCTAATATATTATTGTTTTGTGTGCGAGTTCGACCCGAGTCCCGCTCCGAGCGTGCTGCCACCTATCGGTATCGGTCCCTCGTCATAGCACCCATTGTACACGCCACGTCTACTCCTAAGGCTCCGCTGACCCTTACAGTTTCACGAGCACACACACACTCCGTTATGGTACATTACAATAACTACCATGATGATAAACTTACACGCTAACATCCAATTTGATACAATTTATTTTGATTACAAAAATATTGCGTAACTACATTATGAAAACAAAAGTGTGGTTGCTGCCGGAGTGCGCGTGTGCTCAACAATTATATTTGACACAACGCCAACTAACAATTCCCCCCGCTTACGTACATTTACAATTATTAACAAACTTTATTGTATACATAGAAGGATCATTATTTTTGTCTTTGCATTGAATGAAATATCAAATATCTGTCTATATGTCGAAGTGAACTAGGCTACATCTTAATCGATCTTTCTTTTACAACTATCTAGTTAAAAGTATTATGATTCATTAACATTGGACCACAAATCGTAATTAATTATTAATAATATTTATTCAGGTAACAAAAAATGGAGGTCGCGTGCTGAACTAAAGAAATTATATACAAGCGACCTGATATGCTGACAAAACAAGATGTGTAGTTGATACACGGTAAATAATTGTCTCTGAGTGATATGTTCCTAGTTGTAGTCGTGATCCGATGCACGCGACCCCCTCGCAACATGCTTAATATAAATTTTAAATAAACGAAATAAACTAGAACATGTCCATTTAAAACAGCTCACTTATAGTAAACATAGATTTATAATTAACACAATTAACGCACAAAAATCATCCCTTAACTATTCATTATGTCAGTTTTTCTATCAGAAAGTTGGCAGTAGGTTTATCAGTACATGCGTAGTATTACGTTAAAACAATTTATAATAAAACGAATGTTTGCAATTTAATATCATTTCCAAATTCGGTTTCGAAATGTAAAACAATTGAGATAGACTATGCGACGATAAGAGCGTGTTCCGAGTGATCTCCGGGTGGCAACAGGCATCGGCCCGGTCCTCGACCAGCCTCAGACCAGCTCGGACCACGCTCTTCAGAAACAGATTACAGCTAGGTAATAGACAAACACTAGATGTTCATATAATATACATAGTTATATATAAATCAACAGCAGTGAGGTTGCATCGATTGTAACAAGGTGTAAATATGCGATGGCCATAAAAAGCACCAAAGAAGTGAATATATTTTATCTGAGGATATTTACTATAAGATATTTTTGTTAAGTATTATATAAATATTTTTACGTAAATATTTCTTTATAATAAACTCTTATTTAGACTATATATATATACTTATTGCGTATTGTAAACTGTTTCGAACAATGTAAATTGTATATTCATATGAATCATTTGTTACTTTTGCGTAGTTTTGAGGTAGGAAGTTCTGATTTCGTACAGTCGACTGAGGAAATTTATAATCGACATTAAACATGCAATATATAGAAATTTCATTTACAAACATTTAAAAATTCGTTTCAACATTATACAAAAATCTCTCCATCCCCATATAACATCTAGCAAATTTAGTGTTCCTCTTCTGAAATACCCTAAAAATAGGTACCTATATAAACATTTGAGCAATCAATTTCGTCTCTCCTATTTTTGTATAAATATTAAATTCAATGATAAGTTAATATTAGTTCGATTTGAGAGTAATATTTATATTAATAACATTATATAGAAGCGATCTGAAAACGTAATGCATGATGATCTGAAAAATAGACGAATTGTAACTATTAGTGAAAAACTAGTAATGTAAGAGCGAAATGAATACGCGTCCTCCACACCATGTTACGTATAGAGATAGTGTCCAGTCCGGCACTGCGCCACGTCACCACGCCACGTCACCACGCCTACGTCACACGTCACACGTCCGAGATCTGCGCGGGAGCGGTCTACGCCAGCGAGCAGTCGATCTCGACGATGTCCTTGGGCACGTCCACGAACTGGTACACGAGCCGCTGGCCGTCCACCTTGGCGAGGATGCCGCGTTGGTAGTAGTAGCGCAGCGCGCGCCCCATCGTCTCGTAGTTCATGTCAGGCTTGTTCTTGTGCATCCCCCACAGCCGCGACACCGCCTTCGAGTCCACCAGCTTGAACACGCCCTTCTCACGGTTGGTCCACTTGATGAAGCGCGGGCAGTACTCCCTGTCTTGCAGCAGTTTGAGGAGGAACTCCCAGAGGTACGTGGTGGAGCCCTCGCGGCTCTTGCGCTTGACGCCGGGCGTGGGGGGCGCGTCGGTGCGCGGCCTCTTCTTGGGCTTCAGCTTGTTGTGGTGGTGATGCCGCTGGTAGTCGCCGAAGTCGAACACCGAGTAGGGCAGCTCGTCGTGCGGGAGCGGCGGCGGCGCCGGAGCGGCGAAGTGGTGCGCGCCGCCGCCCCCGCCGCCGTAGCCGTACCCGTACGCGTCTCGCTCGTTCACGCCGCCCACTGGAAACAATGGAAATACAATGGTTAAACTAGCCATTCATGAGTCAATAACTCAGGCTCTAAGGAATATATTACACCATTATTACATAACTAAATACTTAGTAAAGCAGGTAGTACCTTGTAGGTTTTTGATTTTCCTAATCAACGCATTGTGTTTGGGTAGATTACCCAGTATAGTACATATTAATCACTGAAGTCTTTATTGTTTCCGAATTATCCGTACCTATGAAGCAAGTAAATATTTAACTAATTTAATGTTTATGCAACATTTGGTTCTATCTAAACTAGCGCAACAATTGTGGGACTAGGAGGCAGCTCAACTCTCATGCGATTAGGCCAGTCTGTTGTCAAAACTAACTCTACTGTTTTGATAACAATATTTTATTTTGTTTCAATTTCATATGCAGGATTGATATCTGCACGTCCTGTTTCCCGGCCAAACAGACAACTAATAAATTCACTGGAAATTAAACCTATTGTCTGATATGGTTGATGGTCAGAAATCCCAGGATTATTAATTGTCCGCAACCTCATTATTCAGAAAGTGCACTTCAATAAAATATATAGGTATATTTAATTTAATGGACTTATATTTTATTATAATAATAAAATTATAATAAATGTTCTGTGAGCAAAGAAATGCAATCTCCATAATATACTGATATGGTATCAATAATGTGTAGCAATACCTAGTAGATAATAATAATGCTCGAATCAAAAGGGTGAGTAAGGATGCCTTTTAAAGTCCTTATCGAAATTCAATTAGCTAGCACAAGATGATGATTTATAGACGTGTTGTGGCCCTCGTTTTATAAAGTCGTTTTATACGAAACTATAACGTGATGTGCACGTTATTGGCATAATTATAAGATTATTCGGCTTGAGTAAATGGGTGGTACATGCAAAATGCCACTTTTGTAGTTTCAGATTAGTCAAAACTTGAAATGTTCCCTGTGAGATTATTCGGTCGCGTCCAAACAATGTGAACGCGGTTCACGATAACACTGATAGTGTGAGGATTGCGTCAAAGCGCCGGAGCCGTGCCTTGACCCGAATGCCTGCGGCCGGCCCACTCACAGACACGTTTTCCTCCTCGGAAAAATAAGCTTCTGCTAAACATTCTAAAGCTTCATAGCCCATCAAATTGTGTTTATAGCTTATTCATTTTCTCTTTGTAGTCTTTGTTGGTCCCCAAGTAAAACAAAACTTTACAAGTGTCAACGATTCGTGTAAAACGTGAAAGAGCTACTGTTGAACTTAGATCTTAGACTTTTGAATGTTTGGATTGGAAGTCAATAAAGTGATTGGTTTTGCCTTCAGCTACAACTTACTCCGGTGTTTCCTTTACCTAGATACTGACATAACATCAAAGTTAATGTTTCTTAGGAAACAAAATAAAAATATTTTCCACACCGACCTGACCGCGTGATTTCGATCTAAAAACTTTAAACCGACCAGGCTATAAATTTCATCTGGCCAGCTCAATAAAACAGTTGTTTCTCTGTGCGATTACCCCAATTCGCGGGAAATTATTTAGTTAATACTACCTAAGTACATAAAATGTTGTATTACCATCTGTTTGTATGATTTCGTGAATAGATATATTCTGATGTCAATGGTTATCTTTGTTTAATAGTGCTGTGCTTGGCCCAGTGCAAGTGTAACATTATGTTCTCTCATGACATTTATTATGATTGACTAAGCTTTAAATTTCCAATTAACTCATTATATTTCATTATTATTCTTGTGTAATAGACGGTGTCGCTGGTGGTCGTTGTATTATTTTCACAAATAATGACCTAATGATTATAAACCAAAATTATATTTTTAAAACACATCGGTTTTGTACTGGTCTTCTATAGGTAAGAAAATTACGTAGCGAGTTCCTAGTTTTGTGTGAATTTTATAGGTGTAGTTATTTTCTGGAACCACTTTTATGTTCACATAATAAGGTTGCATAAATTAGGCTGAGAACAGTAATGACTGTTCTAGAAGTTTCAACGCCTGTTGCATTATAACAAGACTATGTATTAGGTAGCATTCAATTATTTGTAGTAAGAACCTATTAAGGATTTTTATAATACACTGGTTTATTTTAGTAACACGTGATTTTACATAACCGACCACAAAGGATAACGCTAGAGAAAGATGTCAGACCACAACACAGTTTGTGGTCAATTACTAGAAATGATTACTGCATACCTACATAAAATTAAAATAAATATGTTATTAATTATCATTTTAATATTATTAATTATTATTTAGTAGGCGTAAAGGGAAAGACCCTAAGCATGATATTTAGCTGCCAAACAAATGAAATAACCCTTATAAAAATAATATCACTTTACATTAAATTTTATTTGTTGTTTTCCCATTGAGAATGCAGAGTTTCATTTCTAAAGACACCAGACACAAGGCGGAAGTGTATTTAAAAAGTTAATTTATTTTAATGAGGAAGCGGCATTAGTTCAAAGTAGCATTGGAAGCTTTTTGGAGTTTCGTTTCAATGTTATAAATTATAAAAAAAGGTAATTTGACTGGGAAGTCGCTTACCTTATAATTTTATTTTTATTTACATTTTATTCGAGAACCATTGTGTTATTTTAATGAAATTAATAATACTGAAATTTATGTTGAACTTGAATTGACTCCCTTGTGAGATAAAACATGTTACATTATGTGTATATTTTTAAACGACGCCGATGTGTGGTTCTGCGTTGGCGCGATTCGCCATTTTCTAATATTATCTAACTGGTACTTATGTATTTTCGCGCGGCTTATCTGCGCGGTCATTGACCCTGCGCACTGACACGTGTGTTAGATATATCATCACCGTGGCCTAATAGAAGTAAATAAAAAATAGTTTTAAACTACCTACTGAATTTGTAATGAGTAACGGAATGGTTGCAATTTTATTTTCAATAGTTATGTGATATATGATCTTGGAAAATGAAATTATTAATACAATTAAAATATTAAACGGCACTAAGTATAATCTAAGGCAGAATAATACAAAAGTATTTAAAATGTAGGCAAGTACTGTAATATTATAACACGAACACAAATTATACAGGGTGGAAGGGACATCGACGCACATTCCCTTACCATGAATTCAGTACATGATTCTGGACCCCCTTGCGTAGATATTTTTCGTCGGTTATGAAGAAAAAATCTGCTTTTTCATACAAAAGTACAATACCTACCTACACGATCAAAATGTATGGAACAGCTGATTTTTTAAAACATAACCGACGAGAAATATCAACGCAAGGGGGTCTAGAATCATATTCTGAATTCGTGGTAAGCGGATGTGCGTCGATGTCCCTTCCACCCTGTATACTAAAAGCCAATTACGTTATTTGTAAAAAAAATAATTTAAGTTCAGCCTCACACTAGCCGAATTTCATCAGGAAACGTTTGACGTTTGCCGGGAGACATTCATACATTTTGCTGTCAGTTGGGTAATTCTGACAGAAAATTCTGATAGTGTACACCCGGGCTAAGAACGAGTCTCGCTAAAATTATAGCTGACGTAAGTATGAATGATGTGACGGTACAAATTATGATGATTGTTGTCAACTTGGCGACCAATGAGGCCATATGTCGCCACTATACATAATTATACTCGATATATCTGACCTGTGCCGAATTTGTTGAGCGAAATAGCCTGTGACACTCACAAATAACGTGGCGTTCTATTGGTCAAAACATTTTCAAAATCGGTTCAGTAGATCCAGAGATCTCCCCCTACAACCTTACAAACTTTACCTTTTTTATAATATTAATTTAGATTAGCTACATTTATCTACCTGACATCTTACCTATTAAATTAGTTATATAATTATCCCCACCATCATCATACCCATTTACTGTCCCACTGTTGGGCATGGGCCTTATCTCAGAATGAGAGGGGTGAGGCAGGCAATAGTCCACCACCCTTGTAATGCAGGCTACTAATAGGTACACCTTCTATGCTTGATAAAATCTCTCAGACATGCAAATTTCCGCAGGACGTTTTCGTCCTCTGTTTCATTAAGAGATAATTAAATATGAATATTATAAAGAATAATTAATTCAAAGAAGCCAACTGATTGTACCTGTAATTTTAAATTATGAAATTTTGATCGGCTTGTAGATATATATGTTTCTTTAAATAACGGTAAAAATGCCAGTGGTAGGTAGCATAGTTACCTGTTATTTATAATTCAACGTTCCACGAACATGTATTTCATAAAATCCCTCACGAGCATGGGAAGCTAACAAGATGCCGCGTAAAAAACCCGCATTTTATGCGCTGGCGGCTCTATTTTTAGCGCATGCGCTGGACGCATCCTACTGGTTGCGCTGCAAGATCAAGGTTACGTTGGCTTGTACGCCTGTTGCAGTCTTAGAATGTCATCTTCACTTTGCTAGTTAGCAGTCCTTCGAGGCGAAAAGAAAATTTATCGCAATAACACCCGCTCTAAAGTGAGTCTTACACTCAATGAACTAGGTGCTTTTTCCTGTAATTTTCTGACGAAGACGGATTGTTTTGCTCCCGGATGCGAGTATGCGAACGTTTAGGTTGATGTAGGGTGTAGAGGGAGAAGGGGGAACCGGTTGCGTTCGCGCATCCCGCGGTCGCGATAAATGGGTTACCCCACAAACCTCTTGCGATACAAACACGCAACGCTCCCGCGCCGCGTCCGTGGTCAGCGTCGAGCCCCTGCTCTCACTTATTATGATGATTTTCAAAGTTTTTGTTCACTGCAGCGAGGGGAAGTGGGAAACGATGTTTATAGGTACTTAATTAGTACGCAATTTCTTATAAAAAGCTTGAAACCAGTATATGTGCATGTGGAATGTACTACGACTTCATGCAAAGTGGCCTTTGTCTTGGTGGATCAAGATTGGTTATATGATTGCTCGCCATAAATCTTCACTCATTATTGTACTCATAACGTAATGTACTCTGTTCTAAATAGCTTCAAACTAATTAACTTGTTTTTCAAACGTCACTTTTAATGAAGTCATTGTGCTCTTTTCTGTTAAAAAAGATGTTTAGGAAGTGACAGCGCTCTCAGTGGGATTACATCGTAACATTCCACTGACGTCAATCGGCTGATACATAAACACCTATGACGATTTATCAGTTTGCAAATTTGCTATTTTTACGCGATAAAAAGAATTAGGCAGATAAGATACAGCGCTGAGAACATTTCCTCAAAGCAACACTGTTCACGTTGCCAAAAAATATGAAAATTAAGTTTATCGGCAGTTTTTTCAGACGGATAGGTACGATAAGATAATCACGGCTGTGAAGGGAGTGCACTACTGGATGTTGTGTGCAATGGTAATTTTATTTCAGAGTCATATCCTCCCATGCAGTGTTTGACAATAGCATCTAGTTTTCCTGTGCGACCGGAAAGCGTGCGTGTGTCTAAGATTGCGAGCGAGTCGCGGACGCAGCGGAGCGCGGACGCCGGTTCACGTCGGATGCGGCGGCGCAGCGGCAGCAGGCAATGACCAGGAAATGACGCCGCCGGTTGACCTTCACACACACGCACACACACGAGCCCTGCGCCTGCGCATCCCCGTCCTCCCGCTTAGTTGTCCCTGTCCGTCTACTACGGGATTTTGCGTTGCCGCGCTATGTATTGTGCATCTGTGCATAGAGGAGCAAGCGCAACTAAGTTGTTCTTATAACAACAAAGCCGGATCACTTTCATCACAACCGATACGATTTCACGTGTATTTTATCTGTTGTTTTGAGCGCGGAGTTTTATTATTGGTTGTCGCCGTTCGTCTTTCGATTGATGAGGGCAAAGTGGAGAGGTGGTTCAACGATAACTGTTTTTGTGCATTCATTATCAAGGTGACATTCCGTCGATATTGCGCATGTCGTGTCGAATGATAGAGCGTACAGCTTCTTATGTAAAATACTTTCAAATAATTAATTGTTTATAATTATACTGTAGATATCTATTATCTATCATCCCAGCATTGTATATAAAAATACTAATATTATTATATAATGTTACGTAGTATTAGTGTATATAAATAATACCAATATATGTCGGATTACGACGTTCATATTTTTTTTATAATATGAAAAACATTTAGGTTCTGAAAACTTAAAAACATAACATACCATCACGCCTATATTCCCCGAAGGGTTAGGCAGAGGTGCACTTAATGTACACCCACAGTTCGCCGGTATGTTTGGGTCCCATGTAATAGGGGGCGAGCCTATTGCCATTCACCGGGCACAAATCCAGACTCCGAGCTGCTACTGAGAATTTCATAGAAAAACTCAATAAAACTTTGCTCGACCTGGGGATCGAACCCAAGACCTCTAGCGTAGCAGTCGCGATTGGGACCACTAGACCAATGAGGCAGTCTTAACTTAAAAACAAAACTATTATATTAAGATTAGTGCATGACTAAAGCGCTATTCTGTAGTTTTGCGCTAGTTATATTTAAAGCGCAAATTCAAAGATGGCGCGTTCTATTTTCCTGCGCGCGCATGCGGTGAACTAGCGCTGCGTTAAGTAAGGTCAGCGCTGCGCCTGCGCTCGGCAACACTGCACCTTACGTAACGGCGCACGATAACATGCGACTAGAGGGCGACTCTTGTATCGAGGTCACGTGGACCAGATTTCAGGGGAGGCACACGAATACATTGTTTACTACGCTACTAACAGTAACAGTTACATTATAATGTCACTACCTATCATTGTATTCAGTTATGTGAACCTCGATTTCGAAAGGAAACAGCGCATAAAAAGTATAGAACAGCGATGTACTGGATTTATGACTGAAATTTCAGTGGCTGGAGTTGAATTTATTGCTTTGCAATTTTTTGCGACAGTTCAGAATGGGATGTCAGATCATGGATTAGCAACAAATCTTTTTCGTGTCATCAAACCGAGTTAACGACCACGTTGCCAACAATTTCCTTGGGTGTATTTCAAGGGGATTATGTTATCCACCCAATAAAATACATACACAATTTTCCGGCACCCGCCGTAATGTACCGTGGAATTCATAATTTGCATTCGGATGTCGTTCACACCGGTCTTGGGACGGTCGTAGAGTACTTGGTGCATTTATTTTAGCTCGCACGAAGCGGTTTCGCATGTAAACCACTTTTCCTTGCGTAACCAATGTAATTGTTGCAATCTGTGATATCAGCATAATCGATTATGTAGTTAACCAGTAGGTATTTACTTAACTGACCTCTTTTATTTTGAACCTCGTTTATTTTATAGATGGTAAGTTTATTGCTTTTTTTTTAATCGGAGATAGCATACATTTCTGAGTCGTTAATACAAAAGAGGGGTTAGAATCCTAAGATGTAGGATATGAATCTATCTATCATAATGCCGTACGGTATTCCTCAGACCATTATCAATAGTATTTAAGGTTACATGTACGCGCATGCGCGGTTGTGAAACAGCCTTCGTCTGCGCCTGCGATCCGCAAACATCGCGCCTGTTTGTCCAACTGTACCACAATGACGACATCACTAGTCTTATAATAGTGCGGTTTGTTTGTTCCAAGTGTTGGTGTATCAAATAGGTTAAGATTGGGTTCAAAGTCATACATATTAAATAAAAATATACTATCCATCGTTTTTGTTGGACCGATTACTTACTTGCTAAGCAGACTTGAATCACATGAAAGCAATGATTATAAAAGATTTTATAGTTATTTTAGAATTGAATCAAACTCCTGTGTGTTTAACATTATAATACTTCGTTAAATATTACAAAAGCGCCAAAGGCGGAAGATTTTAAGTTGTTGAACAAACACGGAACATGCGCGCATGGCTTCGCGCAAATTCATTGCGAAATAACATCTGTATAAATTAATGGCGTCCATTATATTATAGCCCATCATTTCCATTATGATTGCGTTCGAATTATATTTGGACATTTTTGCGAAACGGAAATAAAACTACGGAAAAATAATGAAAGGTGCTTGAAGCAATTAAAGAGAATTATAATTTACTAATTATTACCATTGGCTTGTAATTTTAATAGAATAAGGTACATAAGTAATGGGTCTAGATATTTATTTCAACTTATCTAATACCGTTTCCACGTGTAAACCAAAGACTGAATGCGTATTGAGCATGAGATAAATGGTAATTTATGATAAGTGCACATAATCCGTATTTTTATTATTTATCTATGTGCTTCTCTCGTTGTAAGTAGGTATAATTCAAAGTATAAATCTACCAATTTTCTTTTATGGTTAATAAACTGTATATAAATTGATATGACAGCATAAAAAGTCCTATTAGGAAAGAGTTCTAATATTAAATTGTTATAATTATAATTAGCTCTTTAGGTATTCCCTTTTCTGATTGTCGACTAGTGCCATAAGTAACAGTGTTTTGTCATTGCTAAAAAAATATCTTCGTATACTATAAAAAGGTACTAATATTCATTACGTAATTACAGGAGTATAAAATGTTGACATTCTTGATTATTTTTAATAGAAGTCAGCTAGGTAACATTTGTTCCGTGTTTTACAGTATTTGGGCAGTTTATTACGTATTATGAACGTTTGTTACACGCCAGTTGGCGTTCATTATCTAAATGGGAAGTTCCTACTTATCTAAGTGACATTTTTGTCTCCTACGCGCGGCGGGATACCAATACATGTTTAGAGAACAAACCAGAATTATGATGTAAATATATAAAATCTTATGTACTTAATAAGTTAATGTCTAAGTTAAGTTGTATACTTGCTATAATACTTTCAAATTTCAATTTAAAATAGATACCTACAACTACCTTAAATTAAAGAAATCAGTTGGGTAGTTCCTAAGATTACATCTACATAACCGGTTGACTTGTGTCGATAAAAAATCGCACTAAACAACACTTTTCAACATTTTATCGGCGTTTTGTGATGTTTTTTTTTTAACATTGACATTAGGTATTTTACCAGGAACATGTATAAACGAGGTGTAATAAAATGGTAAGTTGAGAAGTGATAGTGTTATCTATCGTGTTTAATATATTTTTTGTGTTCGGTGGCGGGGCGGATGCGGTTATCAGTGCACAAAGCGACGGTTCAACTATCTGTTTATTTAGGCCGGTTACGGTTAATACGAGTGCACTCGATATTGTGTAAGGTCAGTTAAGACGTGTTGACACTTACAACTGTCAAATTCGAGAATGTCAACATGTTGATACCTAAATTACACTCAGTTGTTAGATGATGTCCAAGTTGGTTGCTATCAGTTGTTGCTAACGGTACCGATTTAATGATTTAGAATGTGAAAATATAGGTTCAGTTTTAGATTTTTTAGAAAATCTAAGTCAAGTAAGTATCAAAAATGTTACTAATAACTAGTTATTCGTTGCTGATATAATTAAATAAGTCCCCTTGAAATCGCTGTGTTCCTTCAATGACGTAGGACAGGTGTAACGCTTACAACAATAGAAACTATTTGAGAACGTACTTTTGACATTTATCGACTTTCCCGCGCGAGGTAGTAGTGATGCTACTACGTGCTAGTCATAGCTCATCTTGTTTGTCCCCCGATGCTATCGATAACTGTTCTATTATTGCCGATACGACCTCAACCTATAGTTTGGGACACGGCGAAGGTGATCTGGCGTGGAGTTCGTGCACCCCGCTTACGTAAACGCATGCAACTGTGAAAACATTTTAATTTTAATATTGATATAACATAAGGGCGCGTTCCGCCTCGAGTGTCAGCTCTAACGCGTTGAATGATTATTGTTTTTGTGTGAGATGGAACGCAGCCAAACAGTGTTTTACGGTGACACTCCTAAATCTCAGCAGGATTTTTATAAGTATCTTTTTTATTATATTTTTAACTATATTTTGTGAATAAAGCGCCATAATATTTTTTTTATGAGTTCGCTTCAAGCGAGTGTTCCTAAACACAATTTTAAAATGAGTTCGAAGCAATATTTTTTGTTGCTGACATTGCAGATATGAAAGCTTGATTGAACGAAAGCTTCGCTGTCTTAGGAAATACACACAAGATGTTGGTTAGGATTTTGATTTTAGTAATTAAGTGTAATATTATTATTTATCTTAAAAGATAAATAAAAAAATCATGATTACATTAATTATTATTTCTTTTGTTTGTGAGATTACCCTTCCTTTGTTGTTTTTGTCATGATCCATCTCAGTCAAACCTTTTTGTGTACAGTGACGTTGGGTAAAAACCTTACACCGTCATTTTCCTGTTCTAAATGCAAACGAATGAATATCGTAAAACCGGCAAAAGTTTGCTGTGCACGCTTACTTTGAGGGGGGCGGTTGGAAGGAGGGGGCGATAGACGTGGCCAGGGGGATACAGGGAGCGGCGGGGGCGCGAGGGGGGAACGTAGCTGCAACTGTTTGCGCGCGGCGCAGCGTGGTCAATGACACGGCGACATTGCATCAACGCGCGAAGGTCACCCCTCCCCGCGCCGCGCGCCCGCCCCCGCGCCGCCTCGCGCGCCCTCTAATGCGTCTCGCAAATTCCTGCACTTCCTTGCAACTGGACGCCATATTGGATCAATCATTCTAGTTGCAAGACTTGCAAATGGGCAATTTAATGTTTTAAATCTGCAAGGTGTTGTTAATATGTGTAATTGTATTCTTCTGCGGAAGAAGTGGCTTTTCAGTCATGGTACGGAAATGAGTTAGTTACTTATTGTTTATTGGGAAACAGGAAGGAAAAGCAACGAAATATAATATTTTTGTGTGTTATGTACTAACTAGTCTAGATACAAGCTTATATACAAAGGTATTATTCATTATAGTGCCTGTTTCCTTCCCGAGTCTGACTCATGCACATATGTGTTTAAAACTAAGTAAATATTATGTAAATGGTGTTGGATGCGAGCTGTTCACGATCAGAACAGACACACACACACATATTTACTACTATACATAATGTTATGTACGCTATATTGCGCGGGCCAGCGTTGTCAGGGATTTTAAACGTGATCCGAAACTTTATCGTTTTTATTTAAAACTATGTTTATTTAATACCTTTAATTTATTGATAGGATAAAACGAAATTACTTTTTTTGGGTTTATCTATCTTGTGTTACAACGGTAACTTATTGGTCACATCGCGCCTGTATTCCCCGAAGGGTTTGGCAGATGTTAACACACACTTCTTCGGCCAATAGTGGGGCGATCTTTTTCCCTTAAACGGGCACAAATCAGGACTCTGAGCTGCTACTGAGAATTTCATAGGGAAACTCAATAACATTTTGCTGGACTGGGCATCGACCTCAGGACCTCTGGCGTAGCAGTCGCGCATGGGGCCACTAGACTAATGGAGACAGTAATAATAATAAAGTGCAGTTTGATAAATGTGTTATGTGCCACTGAAAACTATACCTACATCAATTGTGGTCCCAGGGTGACTTCATGATTGACACCAAAAGGTGGCATATATATGACCTTTTAATTAAATTACGACTGAATTTGCCTTAGTGTTGCCTGCTATGTGACATTGTGGTTCTTGACCCTTACCACGTTAGCTAAGTTTGTTTATTTTTGCACCTAAATGTCGAAAAAAACACGCGATTAAAGATGCAGCCGAATGTTACGAGCTCGCAAAAAAGAACTTGCAAGAAAAAAGAACAACCATGCAAAAAATGAACGAGCAGAATTTTCCGCTTTTGTTGCTTTAAAATTATCTGAAGAAGGTATTTTGATAGTGCCAGATTTATATTAGGTTTTTGCAGCCAACTTTTTATAAAGGGTTCTTTTTTTTAATCATAGATAAATAACAACAATTCATCATCATCATCATTCATTCATCCATAGTCATCATCATCATTGACTATCCCACTGTTAGGCACAGGTGTAAACGAAGTATTAAAAGTAAGAAAAATTTGTTCTCAAAATCTGCACACTACCGTAAAATGCTGCAACTTTACCAACTAAGTAACTTTGCCTATTTTGTTTCGATTACGACATTTCGCGTTCGCTTTGTTTTTTCATATTTTCTACCATTCGGTAGTAACTTAACATTATTAGGGCAACATATTTTTCATTTTTTGCAATGGTATCTCCATTGTTACTCTGTCAGTTATGCGACAAAAACCGGTGCGCGTGGGTGAACATTTTGAGTGTCCTGTGACTTTTGCAGTTTTAGCTAAAGAAAAGGTGTTAACAGGCAGAAATAACGTCCCAAGGTAAGAAAATACTGTCTTTTTACCGTATTATATGATATTTCTATGAAAAGGACATCAGTTCATTAAATTAACTTCGTAGGCAATGATGTGCACTGTTTTGGACACTTGCGTGACACAACTTTGCCTGGGTCTAGGGTTGACATTTGTCGGATTATAGTAATTGTATATTTTTAATATGATTTCATTGAATCTGTTATTTGCTGCTAAAAGCCTCCCCGTCGTTTAACTGAATACAATTCATTAACGATTTCATGGCTGGCATTGTAATTTTGGCAAAGGGTATTTAAGGTACAGTCGCCAGCACATCAAGTTACCACAAAATTTCAAATTTTCTCAGTTGATTTTGAACTGAATTGTCAACACTAAGGTTTAAAACCAATTGGAATAATTTGAAAGTTTTGTATAACCATTCCAGTCTCCTGGCTGCTAATAAGAAGACCGTACTTCTTATTAACAGCCAGGAGTCTGAAATTGTTCCCGGTATATGACAAAACGGTTCGTCTTCTATGATATGGGATTTAAAAAACATTACTAGCGATAAGTAGGTGTATTAAACACCTCCTAGCCCTTCGGAGAATACAGGCCTGATTTTCAGTTGTGTGTTATTAAATTTGTGTGTCTTCATTTTATTGCAGTTATATGAAAAATGGGAAACAATAAAAAGCGAAGCAGAAGAAAACCAGGAGCTCGTAATTATGCTGATTATTCAGGGGAAATGTTAGAAGTGGCTGCAGATCTCGTGCGAAATAAAGTTATTTCGTCTTACGAAGCAGAAAAACAGTTCGGGATCCCACGTCGGACCATTGTCAACAAATCCAAAAATATACATAACAAAGCATTTGGTCGACCTACGGAGTTGTCAGCTGAAGAAGAAGTCCACATCGCAGATGTAGTAAATCTTTCAGCTGAATTTGGTTCTCCTCTCACACTCTTAGATTTACGTATTGTAGTATACAACTACCTAGTCAAAAGCGGAAAAGATTATCTTTTTAAAGGAAAGATGCCAGGTGAACGCTGGGCCCGTAGTTTCATACAGCGACACAATTTTTCTCAAAGGGCAACACAAAATATAAAAAGAAGCCGTGCTGCGAAAACAGTTGAGGAAATGAATGAGTTTTACAAGAATCTTGAAACTTCTCTTAAAGATGTTCCCGCAAGCAATATTCTCAATTTCGATGAGACGAATTTAAGCGACGACCCTGGATCTAAAAAATGTATTTTTAAAAGAGGGACAAAACACCCCGAAAGGGTAATTAATGCTAGCAAAAGTTCAGTGTCAATAATGTTTAGTGGAACTGCTGATGGACATTGCCTTCCACCCTATGTGGTTTATAAGGCAGATCATTTGTGGACCAAGTGGTGCGAAAATGGTCCAAAAAATGCCCGGTATAACCGAACAAAGTCTGGATGGTTCGATATGATATGTTTTGATGATTGGTTTAAGACTATAGTTTTGCCATGGGCTAACTCTCGAGACGGCATAAAATTGGTTATAGGTGATAACTTGGCATCGCACCTCAGCGTTGAGACAATCCAATTATGTCAAAATCAAAACATCAGATTCGCTTTTCTTCCAAAAAATGCTACACACCTAACTCAACCGCTGGACGTTGCATTTTTTGGACCGATGAAACGACTTTGGCGTGAAATTTTAACTAAGTATAAAGCGACTTATAGCTCGGCAAGCACAATTAACAAATGTCATTTCCCACAGCTACTGCAGGAGCTAATGTCAAAAATTGACATTAGCTCCTGCAGTAACATTTGTAAAGGATTTGAAGGATCTGGAATTTTTCCTTTTAATCCCTCAAGAGTTACAATTAGAATACCAACAATTCAAGAAGAAAATACCCGTCAGTTTGACGCCAGCCTCCTGGAGTTCCTACAACAGAACAGACGGTCACAACCAATGAAAACAGGTCAAAACAGCAAGCTTTCTATCGTACCCGGTAAGTCTATATCAACTGAAGAAGCAGAAGAGTTAGCTAAAGCTAAAAAGATGAATAAAGATACAAAAACAACTAAACAAAAAAAGAAAAAAGAGTCAAGTTTACCAAGACCGTCGAAAATAACAACCACAAAAAAGGAAATAAAGCACGTTGAACCTGAAAACCCCGGATTGATGGAAACCTACGAGCCAGAGATAGGTGCTAGCTTGAAAGACAACTCGGCACAATTATATAGTTCGTCGTTCAAGGTCAAAAATCCTAAAACCCTACGTAGACTTTGCATAGCCACCATAAACTTTTATTTGCAGCCTTTAGTGGAAGAATCAAATGATTTCGTGCATTACCTGAAGAATTTGCCAAAGAATTCCATAATCAATACTCCGTTTTGTGAAGACGCACCAGTATGCGATGACCCAGAACCATTTAAAATCAAGAATAAGAAACCTAAGATAATAATTACATCTAATATAGTCATAAAAGAAGCTTCCCCTGAAAAAAGAATCGTTTTAAGAGATTTACAACCACAAATAAATATAAGAAAAAGAAGACAAGCCGTATCGGCTTCACAAGGGCAGTCATCTACAGTTAAAAAAAAAAAGAAAATTGTGTACGATAGCGACTCAAGCCTGACATCGGAAACTTCTTTTCATGCTGCAGATGACTCCGACTACGAAAATTTTGATAATTACATTGTGTCATGTTTACAAGAGCAAGAAGAACACGAAAACATTGATCAAGAAAACAGATGCCCTTTTGGACTGAGTGATATTGATTTTTATGTGACAGATTCTCCTAGATTTCAAGAAAACAGCTGGATAATAGCTAAATTCGCTTCAAAAAAAAGTGTTAAACATTTTATAGGAAAGGTTTTATCAATAAATGACCAAATTCCCACGGTGAAATTTGCACGAAGAGTCAAAAATTCCAAAAGTGATAAGGGAACAGTCTTCACCTACCCTTACATTGAAGACATATGTGCTGTACATGATTTAAACGATGTTATTGCAGTATTACCTGATCCCCAAATTTCCCGACGAGGACATTTCATATTTAATTTAGATTTTGATAAGTATAACATACAATAAGTAATCATTTTAGTAGGTACTTTAGGACCATACTAACAATCAGACGAACATTTTGATTAATTGTCAGTCTTCTTTCTATTACAGTGGTAATCTGATTAATCCTTTGAAACTTTTCCGTTAGCACACGGCTACAGGTCAACCTATACAATTCCAGTTTGAGCTGATCTCGTATTGTATACGCTTTTACAATAAGATGCCAGCTTAAACTGGATTAGTATAACTCAACCTGTAGCCATTCGTATCGCATTTTGTATATTTTATACAATTTTAATTTTGAATAAGTTTGTATTTTTTACTGACATTATTTTATAGACATTTTTTATGTTTTGAGTACTAAGTATCCTCCAAAATATTTGTAGTTTTAATTACGTAAGTACCCATTGATCTTATATTGAATATTATTTGTTATTATTGTATTATTATATAGTTCGTATTCATAGATAGTTTAACTAAATTGATTTTGTTATGTTAAAATACTTCTTAAACCAGATTTGAGAAGAGCGTGGTGGTATTTATATATATATATATATATATAGATATAATTTCTGATAAACGGGTAGCTATTAATAGCTTTTCTATATTATATTCTTATATAGATGTTTGTTTTGTACCAAAGATTTGCATTTTGTTCCTACGTTGTGTTCCTAAAATTTAAATTACATTAGTAATTTATGCTTTAAAGAGAAGAAGACTTATAAATTAGTATTGTTAACCACATAATTTACGATATTCCCTTATTTTTTATTTCATTTAAAGACACCTAAATATTTTGTTTTAGAATACTTAAGTTAAAACCAAACCAGTATTGTAAGCAAGTATGTTATTTATAACTATGAGTCATTATTACCAAAAATTGTGATTTAATATTAAATTGTCATTTGTGATTTACAGTCGTAAGTAGCAATCTGTTAAATTTTTAAATAAAGTATTAAAAGTATTAAATAAAATAATGTGTTTGTTTGGGACAACCCTACAGTCAACGATGTTTTTCTATGGAAAGTTCGTGGTACCTGCTACAACATTGCCTATTAGCTGTAAAAAAAAATATATTAACTTTATGACAATAATCTTACTACCGGGACCAGAGCGTGTCCTTCCGTACATGGAAAAAATTATACTGAAAAAGATAAACTTTTGATTGTCGAGATATCCTTCTAGGCAAAGTTGCGTTTCGTACCTACAACTTTGCCTACGACTTTGAGTGTTAATATTTCTGAAAAATATAATGATTTAAACAGCTTAGGGATCTACCTGGCTAGATATAAGGTCTGTTTTTCGTCTTCAACTCTTTAAAAACCATAATAATAAATAGGTTCAAATATACGAGCAAAAAACGTCAAAATCCAGGCAAAGTTGCAGCATTTTACGGTACCTTTAAAGAGGAAAGAAATAAACACACACACATATACACCGTGACGTGTATCACGCCTGTATTCTCCTTAGAGTTAGGCAGAGGTGTATAAATGGATACACACAGTTTCCCGGTATATTGTCCCACGTACGCATGCAGGAACAATTAGAAACTCTGAGCTGCTACTGAGAATTTAAAAGAAAAACGTTTGGTTTTTCTAAGACTGCTAAATAAGTATGTAACAAAAGAAAGGAACATAACAGCTATAACTATATCACTTAAGTAATCAATTAAACAATGATGATATTATTGTTGTTAATATGATTTAGTGTTACCTATCCGTAAACAAAACTAATTGCGCTTGCGCCGACCGTCGGTGGCGTGACGCGCGCCAATTTTCGCCATCCGCTCATCTCTAATATCGATTTCCGGTTATGATGTATATCCGGCAGCGGTTATGGCCTGAATGCATATATTGGAATAAAGTTAGTTGATTTGTTCCAGTGGGTCACAATTATATTGATCAGACACTGATTTTGTTGTTGTTCTGGCGTATGTGCGGCGCAGACACCCAGTAGACGCCGCGTAGGCATCGCGTCGATGATGCGTAGGCAATGCGTAGGCGCCGCGTAGCCGTTATGTATTTAGGTTTTTAAATAATAATAATGATGACACTGTTTATGATTTATGTTATATAGATTATGAAAGGAAAAACACTACCGCGCTTCCTTATTACGTATCGGGGATAAAATACATTTAATTCCAGTTTCAGTCTAAATTGTTTATATTTGCATGAATTCTGTTAGAATGTATAAGTAAGCACCTACTCATTACGGGTACTTCACGGACCAATCCACCAAGAAAACTGTCGTTGAAGTTAACTTTGACATAACAATCAGTTTGTTATGAAACATAATCGTATAATTATAAGCTATAAACATTTGTCGTCAAGACGATGGCCATAAAAAGCGGGTTGAGGGGCGTACGCGGCGGTCAAGGCCCCGCTGATTTCCATCAAACGCGTTGCCTAACGCGACCCTGACTCGGAACCAATCAGGCCGGAACGACTTTTTTCACTTAATTTATCGATTTGTATTGTCGTCCAAGTGCGAAACTATTGTTACATGTAATTGACCGACGGGGACGACCACTGACGTACGCCCGGCCCGGTTAGAAAATGTCGATACCGCGCCCCCAACAAGAGCCGTAACACCAAGTAATACTTATGACACGTTATGTAGCACACACCGCTATCTGTATCACGTGTTCATCATATTCAGACACGTTTCGGCAATAGATAAAAGTTGATTGTTTAGGCACAGGTTATCGATCAGGAAGTACCTACATTGCTTATGTAACAGCTACGTCAAAACCTGATGGCCACACAATACCGATGGCGAGCTTATAGTACGAAGTTAAGCGTTTCGACGAGAGTTCGTGGACTAAATTTAACTGTCCCATATTCCCACAGTGGCGGCGACCAACATTGACACCGTTGCCGACGTTATAATATGAAAACCACGGTTTTGCAATGCCACTATTCTGTGGAATCCGACGGTTTGGCACGGGGCATGTGGGGCGCGCGTAAACACATTGCGAAATATTCGATATCGGCCACACGCAGGAGTGCGCTGCAACGGGGAGCGACGCATCTATTTATGCAGCGCTATGCGACCTAACACTGACCCGGTTAGGCTCGCGACGCATAAACATAAGGATAGCGAGTGCGAGCCGCTACAGCGGACGGCGGCGGCCGACCCACCCGCCGCGCGATAATCGACCCGGTTATGGAGTTATGCTATTTAGAGTGGCGGCCTGACGGGGACGGCCGTGGTCCGTGAAGGGCGAGCCTTTTGCCGCTCCACCGGGGACGAGCGGATAATTTTAAACAGCCAGGAAACCATCGGAGCGAGTATGTAGGCCGCCTGGACACGGCGCCCCTTCTGTATTTATACCTATCGTAAAAGAAGCGTGCGAAGTTTCCGGACAAGTGGAGCGCTGAGATTCCATCGCGCAGAATTGGGTCGCGTTGGATTTTCCGAGTTCACGATGTGACGTGTGGCCGATATTCGGTGTACCGAGTATTTCGGAAGCGGGAAGATGGCGGCGGTTGCGCCACTCGGCGAGCGAGATGCGTTGTGAAATGCGCGCAGGAAGCCGCGTGTGAAACAAATCGCGCGAAGGTGACGCACGGTCGCCGCAGCACTGCCGCTGCTGCATGATTCACTGCTTCCCTGACACCAGATTACTTGCGGTTACGCTGTAAACCTATAAATGAGCTACAGGTCGCAGGTCACGTACGCACTGATCCCCATGATCGGCTAACGGGGGATTTATTATGGTAAATTCCAGGATGGTAAGTGGCTCCTTTCGCTTTCGGTAGCGCGTGCGGTGTGCGCTGCGCAACACTCAAGGTCGCGGGCTGTTCAACTCGGATGCGACCGCGCTGTTGCGACACCGAAATATGTAATTGTAGAGGAGTCGAGGCGCGTTTGGCAGCGGCCGCGGCGCAAGTGGGTCGCCGACGGTTGCGCAACCGTTTTTCGTACGACAGATGGCGTGCGTCGCGTCTTCCTTATACGGCGACAGCACACGGCATGATTAAAAACAAAGAAACCTCTTTTTAGAACTAACTCTTATGTTTTGTTCTTGATTTAGTCAAACCGCAATCGCGTTTTAATTGCAGCCGTGATCGCATAACCGAGTTATTTAGTCCTGTCACTGGCTACTAAGGATTTATTCGATGACGTCACAGCAGTCTTAAGAATAAGCAGTGAGAGAATTGAAACTTTGAAACTAATTGGAATCCTATTGCAGACATATTAAGGCATAATAACAGATGATGCTAATATTGAAATTGAGAGTGCATTTGACGAACTCTCCCTAAACAATTAAGGTTGAGCGCATTGTGCCCTTTTTGATAGAAAAATATAGGTACATACAACTCTTATCAGAATGAGGGTAAATATTACTTATCAGGATTGCGAGTGAATCAGAAAGAAATATTGATTGGCGACGTTCATCACCGAGCGTACCTTTGAGTTTTTAGTGTGACGAATTATTCTTGATACTTGCTATGAAATTTTTTTTTGTATATTACCGAGATAGGTACCTATTATGCTTCAAAAGTTGTAAATAGAGAATATTATATGAAATATAGAATTATTAAATTTAAATAGGCATATGAAATCTGCCGTTGAATAGGTAGGTACTAGTAGAGGGGATGGTTTCATGGAGAACCAGCGCGTGGCTACGTGATGTAAGGTTAAGGTTGTAAGTATATCAATTTTGGAAGTTTGCGAATGTCAATAATAACGTTCCGGTCCCCCCAGCGGTCGGCGAGGCGAAAATAGTCGCCAACTATTAATACGAGGCGAGCGCTAGCGCTGCACTGCCCTTGAAACGGGACGATCACCTCGCGCACACTCCCGCGCACGCCGCACACGCGCTCGCGCCGACGTTAGACACACACACACACGTGCACGTTATCGCGATGCAGCGCGCTGCAGAATACACACCGCCATCATTTTAATTTCCATTTCGTTTGCAAATGTCACATTGACATCTCTATGTTTACTTCGCGGACTGAATGCTTGAATAGCTCTGACTGTATCTTTATTAAGACCAAACATAACATTAATTAAGATTCGATTTAATGGTTTTCCTGCGGCTGTCGTTACGTACAAAAATTGTGCATAGCTGGAAACTATATACGAACTTATCAGACGTAATAAAGTTGGAGATAATAAACTGTTGATTAAACTGGGTTTTTAATGTTAGTGTTAAGTAGTTATTTACATATATATTATCATATCCTGTCCGTGGATCGTGATCTCGCAACAAGTAAACGGATACGTAGATTTATAGCAAGGCACGAGCACGACACGTTCTAGATTTAAGTTATTTGATTTTGATTGAATGATCTAGCTAGATCGGTGGCTGGAGCTACATTTGATATTGGTGAGAGATCTCCAGTATACTTGCTCAAAATGCATTCCGTTGTTCGCACAAGGATACATCCACGAGATCGGAGCGGCTCCGGAGCGCATGCTACGCTACCCGCATAATGTGACGCAACTCGCGCAACTGAATCGCATTCAAAAATCAACTCTCGATATTCGCACGCATACGAAAATTGTGGTTCGTGCTACCTACATCAGCACAATTTGGCAATTGGCAACATCCATTCAAGGTTTCTTTTGTTTTAATTAAGTTAGCAGTATCAAAGTTTCGGTTAGACCTGAATCTTTAGGATTCTTGGAAGATTTGTTTGATTAAGTCTCGCAATTAAATACATTAACATTATCTGTCAAATTTTGCTATAAATCACATTGTTGCCTTGTCCTGTCTTCATTCAAAACTGTGTGTGGATAAGAACAGAAGTTTATAGACGGGGAAAGGTCTAAACAGTATCGTTCCAGTTCCTAGTTTTCGTGAGTTGTATACAGTAGAACTGGTTGATTAAAATCGAACGCGGCCACATACTCACACAATCAGGTTTGGACTGCCCAATCCGAGTAGGAAGGTCGCGTTCGTTTCGCCAGAGGCTGACAATGGCGCCGGCACCGCCGCTCTTGCCCAATATTCGCGTTTGCAACACCGAAATTTCGTGTGTGCCGCATTACAGCAATGGCCGATTTACGGCTCACAACTACCTCTGGCATGACACCACATACTACTACCGCAACAGCATTTCATTTCCCTTTCAGAATAATACGTATCTACACTTATTTTTGCTGTAAGGATATGTTCTTGTTATTAAATGAATCATAAATATAATATTACATAAGGTAAAACTGGACATGTAATGTAGTCTTCTTCGGGTTCCAGACTCCATTCATGCCTTGTTATCGTAATGGCTTTATTGTAATAACAAATTAGTCAATGCTAGGTACTATGCAAGGATTTTCTTATGCGGTTTTGTTCGATGTTTTTCATAATATTTATCCTCATTACCATTTTACAGAGACATAACAATGTAAACGTAAATAAATAGCTAGTGACGTTGCTACTGTTTTTGATAGGTGATACCTAGATTTTCTTTTTAAAGTATTTAACAAATCAATGCGAAATTGAAATATTTTCCATTAGGTATTTTCTTTGTGTCTACTGTGCCTCACATGTCTGTTTGTGAAAAGGAGTTTATGTGTGTATTTTTGATGTTAGTTTGAATTCCTTTCAAAGTGGCATGGCCTCCGCAGAACGTGCTAATTAAAAGTATTTATTACTACTCATTTCCCTGTGCAGCGTCATTTCGTCCATTTCTTATCGTTGAAATAATGACTGCGGCGAAGTATTAACTGTGTCATTCCGCGCTCATTATAATATTCCTAGCTATGTTTCGGTACATCCGTTCACAAGACAAAGGGTCCTAGTCGGGGAATTCACTGTATACCTACAAGGCATTTTTAAAATGCGACACAATCGAAAGTGGTCGCTTCGCATGCACCGGCAGTCGGCGCGGGCGACGCGTCTCGCATACTGTTTGGCGGTACTATAGTTTTTTGCATCTTTATATTAGGAGCACTGACCTTGCGCAATGTCAAATAGCTGAGGACGGGCGTGGAGCGCCAACTCGCGATAAATGCCCGATGCATCGCCATGCCAACTGGTTCCGTCCGTCCGTCAGTCGCTTCTTTCGTTTTTGTGTCATGGAAACCGGCATCTCTACACATCTATCGATTATAAACATTCATAGTTCTCAGAACGACCGCGCAGGTAATGAAGGAGGAAGTTACTTTTCGTTGGCATATTTTGCTGCGGCTGTGGCTCTTCGATAACGTAATGCACCGCATTATCCGTGAAACAAATACCTATGACTAATTTGTACTTCCCGTGTTTTGTGTTGTGATTTACTACGGTTTTAAGTGTTTTCGTTTTTAAATATCAAGATATTTGTACAATTCACATTTAAGCTAAGGGATCAGATGTCGACACTGAGGAACCTGCAATTAATCGCTTTGTTTTTCGAAACGAACACGAGCGCTGCACAAAGTTTTCAGTGTGTTTTTCTTCAGAATTGAAACAATTGCGAGAGTGAATTATTGGCGCACATAAAAATAATATGTGCATTTAACGATACACTTTAAAGTTTTGGAAAGAAGGCCAGTTGGCCGGCGGCCAGGGTGCAGTAAACACGCCCCCGGAAGTGCTCTGATAAAGCTATGCACTGTATAAATTTAGATAACGTCCGGCGCGATCATTTGTCACGAGGAGACATTGCAATCGAGAACTAAATAGAACTGGTCGAGGTCCGTGACAACGATTTTGATAAAGCAAATGTATATGCTCTTTACTGCATCTTTTTTATCGTTGCATAAAGCAATTATTACCTATCTAGTGTTGTCTGCGCAGTAAGTTGACGTGTATTCGTCATCTATGCAATAAATTACCAACTATTCTCGATAAAATTTTCAATGACAATGTGGTAAGTAATTATAGGTATGTAGATAGGTACATACATTTAGTTATGACTTGTTGGTAAGACTTCGGAAATCACTGTTGCATCTTGGGTGTTTAGGCACTGTTAACTACACGCTGTGACCGCTATCGACGTTAGGGCTAATTGGTAAACACTTGTGATGTACCCTACACCAATATCGTCAGCTAACTTGCGGTAATATTAGTCAATGAATTTCCTACATCATTCCGAGAAGTAAATATGTAGTTGCAGGTCTATTTGTATGTTTGTGCTAAATATAAACCTAGATTTCCAATTAAACGGTATTACTTGATTTCTTCTGAAGCTCTGACGCAATTTGTTATTACAGTATCATTGTTTACAATAAAGTTGTAATAATACAATATTGCGTACGAATTACTTAAAAAAAACTATTTGTAGTTACAAATATGTAAGTCTTGTAATACATAACTTTCATCGTTTAAGCGAATTAGCAAGTGTCAAAACTAATAGGTCGCGGTTCCCCAGAATTCCCAGCGCGTACGCAGCTTGTAAGGTGACCTTCCGGGAGGGGCGTTCACCGCGCGGTCACCTACAGAACCGCGTTACATCGATCACAACAATACCGCACTATTCTCTATTTTTAATAAGTGCTTCTTTACATTTTTTTCAATTTACCAGAGTCATTAAGGATGTGAGTCAATGTCTTGCATGACACGTATTAGCTTTTTCGGCGGACCGAATCGAAGGACCAGATATTTTTAGTTTGCAAATACCTACCTATTTTATAAATAATTCGTGACTAAGTACCTATTAATGTCTTTTGAAACCTGTGATACGATTTTTTTTTTCTCTTTTTAAGTTTTTTTCTGTTGACACTTCGTAAGCCCCGTAGTAAACAGTGAAATGCATACGTTACCACTACGTGGTTCACGATGCGCATACGTTTGATCAGCACATATCTATACCTACATATTTCAGGATCAGTTGGTGTATCATAAACATGAACGTACCTGGTGGTCTGGGGTGTGCGGTGGCGTGGTGCTGCAGCGTGTTGGCGATCTGGTGGTGCTGGTAGAAGGGCAGGAAGGGCGTGTGGAAGGGCGCGGGCGGGGCCGGCTGCAGGCGGGCCTTCAGCTCCTCGGCGGAGCCTGCACCCGACGATGACGACTCCACATCCGACACACCGCTGTCCGCCGGCGAAGGGGGGAGAGATCCTGTGAAGAGAGACAGCAATCAGTCAATAATTCGAACACAATCGACACATCTATAACGTAGAGAGGATATAGATACTCAATATCAATACATTTATTACACTCCACAAGTTAAATAGATGTTACAATGGTTTAAATAGGAACATGTGTGGGCCTTGTCAGGTATAGCAAATATAGGATACTTGGTTAGAAGGAAAATTTCAATACATTAGTAATATCTGATATCAATATACGTATATAAAATATAATTAGTCATAAACACACAATATTGGACTACACTACCTACCTGAGGTAAAACCTAACTTATAAAATCTTTAAATGAATAAATAACACTTTTAAATAGCCAACCCCCACCTTGCTACAGGTTGTAGGTACAATATCAATAAAGTATAATTAATCTCGTGTGATGCATAACCGTTATGAAATTACATTCCTAAAGGACCATGATCCTATTATACTAACGGTTACCTGACTTGCATATATTTGCATCTTGCAACCCTGCAAATGCAATTAATCCTACGAGGTCTTTGATGCCCAACGGTCACTTTATGAGATTAACCGTTAGAGAGGCGAATTTCTCAGATGCACTTGCGTCCACCTGCTTTTTACGTGGGAACGGTCAGCAGCAGGGTTCTTGCAAACCCATCGTGTTTAGATAACTCACAATTATGCAGATTTTTACTTTTACAAGGCACAATAAGCCAAGGGTTGACATTTTTTGCATTTCTAATGCGAAGATATTTTGGTTTACAAAAGGGTAATTTATGGTAATGCATAATGGTTATTTTTTGTTGTAATTATTAGCACAGAATACTTTTAAAATTTCGTTATTCTTTAGTTCAACAATGACTGGTCAGGTTGACCGTTACACCCAAGTTGTCACAAGAGCAAATAAAATTATTTACTTAACAATTTTACACGTTAATTTTAACATTGCAATTTGACCCAACGCAACGCGAACGTTTTAAACGAAAAATATCCTATAATGAACAACAAGAGTTTATAAGAATCCTTTCTTATCAAGAAGCATTCTTCTATAATATTCATAGAAAAAAGATGATAAAAAATATAATCTGTACAAGGAATCGGAGGGACAAACTTTCTCATGTCCGGTTCCCTAAAGTTTGACGAGTAACGGTTGTCCGGTATTTAAATAATATAATCAACGTACAAGTAATAGTAGAAAGCTGTTTATTCATATTTCCTTGTCCATTGAAACTATGACTGGTATAAAGTGACCATTTGACCGGTGTACGGTGGCCGCTGTCCACACCCCTTTGTGTCCATTGTTAACCCTTCAATGGCACAATGCATGGGAATCGGGAAGCAGCGATCGTGAGGGCCCGGTCACTGCGACCATTTAAATCGAGAATGGGCTGTAATAGTACAAAACAAATGTAACTAGTTTTGCGTAGGTATTCGATTTTTAATTTCCATGTTTTTTTTAACGGTAACCATGCGGTATGCCGATGAGTTTTAATATTTGTAAATAGAAACGTTTGGTAAGCATCATTTAATTAAGTACCTATAAATAATGGTTTAATTGTATACATTATTTTAATAAACAAAAACAGGTAAAGTACTTGACCTGTTTTATTATCTGTTATATTATAGGATACAAAATAATAAATTATAGGTATTTTCAATGAAGAAGAATTAATTCAGTCAGTCGTCTGCACGTCCGCACCTATGGAATGGTTGAAGTTCCCAAGCTTAAACAAAGAGCATTTGGCACCCTACCGGTTGACACGTCGCTCGGACACACGAGTGACCAACGGCCATATATGGAACACGGAATACGAGCCCATTGTGACAACCCTTTCATCTCCCGTATCAAAATAATAATAAATTAACTATAAATAATGACTGCGGCCTTATAGACCGGGGGTCGCGATTGTCCCGAATCTGGTGTACCGGTCAGCGAGGAATGTGGTCCCATTAGTAAAATATCACAATGATGACCCTTCCTTAATCGGACCATCTTTATGGAGTGACCGCTCTTCATGGTCCTTTGTGCTCGGTGGCGTTACACCATAATCCGTGGAGTCCTGACTTAGATATCGCAATTTTTTTGCATATGAATAATATTGTGTGGCGAATATATATTCGTATGTAACTGGTCGTCGCTAACGATTAGTGTATAGGTAGATACACGTGTGAGAGCGGTACTTCCCTAAAGGAGAATATTTTGAAGTGAGTTATAGACGTTGACACTAAATGGAAACGGAACGGTTACATCATCCTTGTATTGTTTACCATGTTCATTGATTTATTCGTGACTACTTAAGTAGGTAGGTACTTCTTTTAATGAGAAAGTAATTATGTAAATTTCTTTAACATTTTTCATATTGACTCAAGATGGTGTTATCTTTTTAATGTACTTTGACAACAGATAGGAATGATATTTTAAGTGCAAGTGTCATTTTTATGAAATAATATTATTAAAGTTTATATTGTCCTCATTATTTACAGTAGGTACATAAATAACTATATTTATCAAACGCGTCCCCTACATTATTATTAAAAAAATAAAAAGCTTGCGATCCTACAGAGTATCTTTTAATGTCTTTATGCGCGTCCATTGTCGCTCGTCTCCTTTAAGATGGTAATTCAGCTTAGAATAAAATCACAATGACGTTATATCCTCTTGCCCCGTTGGCCACCACCACATGTAAGCTTAGCTACATGCGTACATAAGGACCAACCATATAGGACCAGGTACAGGTCGGAAATAATAATGTATCTCATTTTAAATTTGGTTTTTGCGATACCGGCCATCGTTAGATATTGTTATCTTAATTCAGAAAAAGGGTGATTAGCCTTTAATAAACATTCTCTTTATCAGTTATTTAACGCAAAATCTAGAAATAATACTGATAGGCTGAATATCTTTTGATAAGTATAGGAAATTATTTAAATGCTGATACAGCACCATATGGCGCGGTGCTATGAACCTGGCGCATATAAGCAGATGACGACAATAGACGTACATCCTTTGTCGTATGCAAGCCATTATAATTAACCCTTACAATATTCCTCGATTGCAAATCGAGTCCACACACAATACTAATACCGACAATAGGTTGCGTTCGCGCACCCACGCGTGACATTCTAATTTCAAAGTGTCAATAGCTCCGGAAAGCCGCTGCGGGGCGAATTCAAAAGATAAAAGAGATGAAGCTATGGGTAAAAATGGGACGGCACTCGAGATTAGCGCTTATTGTGATGGATGACGCGGCGATTTCGCACTGCAAGGTGCAACGTAACCCATTTTTGCGTAAAAACTCGGCATTTTGAAAATGTGAACACTGAGCCGAGTGGCGCAACGTGTGCAACCATCTGCGTATTCAATTGTTTGCTTAGGATGTTGCATGTTTAGGTAGACGGGTCCCAGTGACCTGGAGGTGGCATTGTAAGGGTTACGCTTTAAAGGTGCCGACCGATTTTTGGATTTTGTGTGTGGTGCGTGTACACATCAAATATTATTATTAATGCCAGTTTGATATTTTGTCAGTGGACATGTGCCAATTTGCAGAGCAGACTGCAAATTCACTTTACGTTTGAATAATTCATTCCGAGCACATAATAAAACGATTATTCATATCTCCCTAAATCGTTGGAGTTGTGCACAGCATACAAAATTGCATTCTAAGCCCAAAAATAAACATTGTGCAACAGAAAGTAACCGAATCATGACACAATCCATCAAATACATTGCACGTTGCGTAATTACAATCCTTTGAGTAACCCTTTCAATAAATATTATTTATTGTTCGTGGCACAATCCACCCGCACGCGTTGGGGGGTTAAGTGCACATTTTGGGTCAAATGTGCCCATGAGAGTTGGACATCTGCGCTCAATGACGCAAAAAGGGGTGGACAGTAAGCGAAAGTTGTTTAAACGCAAAAGATGGCGCCGATTTTGATAATATATCAATATCGTGAATATAAGATACGGAATTGGACTAAGCAGATAGAATATATGAAGTCGTAATATAGTGCAAAAAATAAAAAAAAACAGAAATTGGAATAAACATCTATAAAGAGTGCCTAAATAGGTATCCAAATTGGAACCGACGTTTTTTAATGAATACTGAAGTAAACAGACATTAATTAAATAAGTTATCGAACAAAATGTCAACAGTGGTACGTCTCAAACGGAGAAACACTGAAAAAGAAGACGTTTTATTAAAAACTTTTTAATAATTTCTAACAAAAACATCTGTGGCCTGAACTACCCACTTGCCGATGAAAGGGTTAGTCATTTAAATAGAGAGCGCTCGGCTAGACGAAACAATTCCTAGTAATTTGTGTACAATCACGTAAACAAGTTTAAGTGAGAATTCCAATAATTTGAGTTGGTACAGTCGTATCGGGCACAATTTAATAACGACAATACAAATTTGTTAACTCGCGTCCCTTATTCCCTTCAGGGGCCGTCACGTCTACCGTCTGTTTTCGAACAAACGCGTCTGGGTGACTGCGTGTGCGTGTTGTGCGTGTGTGCGTGGGGGGCAGGGCGGGCGTCTCGCCGCCCGGCTCGGTCGTGACATTGGGCGGGCGGATCAGCTGACGCGTCTATCGATTGCCAGTCCGCCACTTCCTCTTTGTTCTTTATGAATTTTTCATGGAGCAGCCTGACAGCCGGCGACCGAGAAGTTTTGTTATGACGCCCGGTCCCTTGACACCATACGGCACCTATATATTTCAACTGCTAAAACTTTTATTACTTTCATACTTATTAAGCCTGATGTTGCTTAAATGCCTTGAATAAAATTAAAACTTAAGGGCCTTTAGTATATTTTTTTATTTACAATTCAAACTTATTCCGTATTGATGTCCAAAATGAGGGTATTGTAGCGAAAAGAAATGTCGCTTCCATATTTTTGATACTTTCGCTGAACGAAACTGAAGGTTTTAAATCCAGCCAATACTCCTGAGTTAGTTCAGTAGATAAGCTCTGGTCTTTACGCTTCAAGTCAAGTGGAGCATGTGTTACGGCCTGGCTTATATACTACCTTTTATATACCTAATACATACGTAAAGTGCTCACAGAATACCTAACTCGGTAGCCCTAAACGGAATTCTTGAGCAGGCTAGGTACATAAGTGATGTTAAGCAAATAATTGAAATGGATTTCGCGAAGCTTCGACGATGTCGACGCGTCTTGTTGAGATGTCTGAAATATTTAACACGTAGAAAACCTCTCACATGTTCGTTTTAAAGAAGATGGCTGACTAGCAGCGCCTTAATACTAATGCCAGGCGTTCTATATTCAAATTACTGTACATTAAATTTTGTAAATTAGTAAAGGCGGTTGTGCCTGTATGTGTAATTCTATTTTTTTTAGATTATTTATTCATGGGTCATGTTATATTAGTGGCATATTATAGAATAGATGTATGAATGTGGACGAAGCAAAAGAAGTATGCAAGAATCGTAGCAGATGGCATTCTGTAGTTTCTGCCTACCCCTATGGGAAAAAGGCGTGATTGTATGTATGTATGTATGTATGTATTATTTGATGTCAATCTTAATCCCATACAAACTATATACGGGTATACTCATGACACATAGGGATATTTATTTAATTGATTTTATGTGGGTTATAAATCGTCCCTTCTGAATTTTCAAGTGACATCAGGAAATGAAATTTATATTTCCTGTTTTCAAAACAAATAAATTAATAAAATTATGTAGATTGACATACTTAATTAAAGGACACAATTTTTTTTTTAAATGTGTGAAGATGGAATTTACTAAGTAGATAGCACCATGAATGTAATTAGGTTTTCATTTTTGAGATAGCAGGAATCTAAAATGTATTGCGCACGCGTCACAACAGGATTACGCAATCGCGATTAGATAAAAGTTACCAAACTGCCTGATAAATAACAGGTGCATCCTATTTTTATCTCAAATTACTAGGTTAGCTTATTACCTTAAACAATGATCCATGTTCAAAATAAATTATCGTTAAGCTGATGAGATTAATACCTTTGCCTCTCAAAGTATCTCGTCTTGATTATACTACTACTTATAAAAGTATTTTATTGATAAAATTATAACTGTCAGGGGAAACTAAAATTATTTTTTGATAATATATTATAATGGTTAGTTAGGGCGCTACCGCGGGTCCGCTCCGGAAATTACTTACAACAGACGTCAGAATTGTCCCTTCGATGTCTGTTCAAATAATATAGACTACGACACAATATTTAAGGTACCTACATTCATAATTCACAATATTTTTGAAAAAAAAAAAGAAGCAGGAATTAGGATGCAATTAATTTTTTCGTTAAAGATAAGTGAATATATTAGAATTCAATCGATTCTAGATTAATTAATATCTGACACTCGTTAACAATTACTTATCGATTATTTGCTTCACAATAATCATAATACCGAACTAATGGCTTTGTAAAGCGTCTAAGAAGTATGATGAAAATTTACATAATTTACGTGACTTTTTAGAAAAAGAAAATTGATTTTGAATCTGGGTTGGTAGGATACCAACAAAATATGTAACCATCTCTAATATACTTCGTCATATATGTCGCAGTAAATGGATGTTTTTTTTTTTTGAAGACACTTAAAACATGGCAAAAAGCAGAATGTAACTTCGTTGTCGCGTCAACCTTTGCTCGACTCAAATACTCATGTTTAATATGTTATGTAGCAGTCTGTAATTTCCGTTGTGAGCCAACATAAGATGCTCGCCCGGACACGAGGAAATGTCGAAATATGTACGAAATGGTAGAAATGTTAGCAATTAGGCACTGAATTGCTCCGAGCTTTTTGCTACAAATCTTACAACTTGAACATGTACAAATTTACCTCGGTTTGAATATTTATGATAAGCTAGTAAACTTTGAACTGAAAGATTCAGATTAAAACATAGAAACTAAGTACCTGTTTAGCTTTATTTATAGAAAACTTTTATATTATCTTTTTATACCTTTTAAACACATAGTAACAGAATTAGATACATTGAATGATAAAACTTTCCTTTTTCCTGTTTAACGAATGACGAATGAATATAAGTCCTTACTAAATCGCTAAAAAGCATTTTATTATGAAAAATAAAAAAATGAAATGTTTATATTTGTTAATTATTTTATTTTAATTCAGCAACGCCCTCACCGGCTTCCGGACACCTGAACAATGGATATGTCTGTAATATCATTGAAGGGTTAATAGTCCATTTGCCTTAATTTTTTCTTGTATTTTAATTAAATCGTCTCGTCATTAACAATTCTGTCTTCGCTATTCCTAACCCCTCCTAACTCTATTCCTTTTATGTAAGTACGTCTTGATGACCGTCACGCTAACTATACCTCTTGTAATGTTTAGTATCCTAGTACATGGGGTAGTGTAACTGTGTTGGGTGCGGTGTAGAGATGGTGCCTGGCGGTGGGTTGAACTACATCTCTTGTAATGTCTAGTATCCTAGTACGTGGGGTATTGTACCTGTGTTGGGTGCGGTGTAGAGATGGTGCCTGGCGGTGGGTCCTGGCGCCAGCAGCAGCAGCGCCCTGCTGAGGGAGCTGCGCGCGCTCAGCGGCAGGCCCGCCGGCTCGCCGTCCACTGCAACAATTATAACGAACATATTACCATACATGTCCATCCAACAATCATAGCAACGAGAAGGAAATGTAAAGACTGTATGTACACACGGCTACACATCAAGCTATAAAAATCCAGTATACGCTAGCCTCAAATTGTACGGAAAGCGTTTACAAAGAGAGGTCAGTCGATACTGGATTTGTATAGCTTGATGTGTCGCCGTGCGTACTAGCATTTTGTTGATAATCGTACAAATATTATGAGCGAAATTGTCTGTGATTTTTATCAATATAAGGAAAGTTTATTTTCGCTATTCAAAAAAGTCAGAATGCCTGTGGCTTATTTATACGCCACACGAGTCAAATACAGAATGTTTATTTACAAGAAAATAAATATGTTCGTACGACTAACATTTACAAAGAAAGTGATACGCTTCATACACGAAGAAATTAAGTAAAAATCTAAATGAAGGAAATGTAGAAGACGAGAGAAAGCGAAAGGTATCTTTAGAAGCATGATTTACAGAGATGGGCTTAGTATTGATCACTTTATCCGCTCATTACTGCGATACAGTAAAAATGTTCCCCAAATTTCCATTGTTGCTAACCGATGCTGTACTCGCTACCCTCAACTTTACGTATCTGTGACGTAAAAGGGCGGAGGGTAGTCGGCAAGTTTTATTACATAGAAGCGACGGTAAAGGATTCCAGTGTATTTAACATCTACAAAACAACTTGAGCGCTCGTTTATCAAAATTTCTTCAGGTAAAACTTGTGGACCTCGTGGGATGCGGGCGTTTCGAAGGAACATTCTAGAGTTACGTAGGTATAGTCTGTGTCTAAGCTAACCCTTTGTTACAAGTGTGTTCATCACTTATGTATGTGGAATAATATTGAGTGCGCGTGTACTCGCTTTCTGAGAAATTTCAGAAGCCTTGTTGAAATTTGGTTCGGATTTTTGGGCGATGAGAACTTGTTCAATAATTGATTACTGTATGGTTTTATTCATTCTTGGAAGTTATAATTTATGATTCTATAAATTCTGCTATCGATTTAATTACGTCTGTATCGATGATTCGATTGTCCAACTCGATACCTGGTAGTTTAATTAGTGAAATTTCACGACTGTTCTAGTGTGAATGTGGCTTTAAATGTCAGTCAACGATTTAAAGCATATAAAGTCCGCTCCGTCAGCTACAATTTACTTTAACTTAACGAGCTTGATGGACCGATAACTTTTACTGTCACTACATTTGTTACTTGGATTTATTAGTCTTGTAAATTTTACGAGTACCTATATTGTCACTCACGGTAGTCTCGTGGGTGTAACTTTTAAACAAAAGATGAAGAAACTTATAGATCAGATAGTTAGCGAGTTGGGCGACCCAGTTCGCGAGTACTTAAGAACATTCTTTAATTATTGAGTTACAACTTTTGGATTTTTTTAAAAGTACTCGACAAGTTGCCGGGGTGGCATGTTCCTTTGAAATTACTGTAAAATCGATATAATATTGTATATAATCTGGCTACATCCGAGCCAGACGCTTCCGTGCGCCGACCTTGGGCCCCCGCAACCCCCTTAAATTATTCACGGACCCACCTGTTGTCTCGTTCTACCCCCGAGCGAGCACTGCGCATGTTTGACGCATAGAGCGGGACGGAAGGCTTTTCCTTTCGTTTTTCAGGTCGAAGTGTCTAGACGGAATTTGAACTCTTTACAGCCCGGCCACATGTGAGCCGGTGTGTGATAGCGGCTATCAGGAGAATGCAAATGGTTCCAGTTAGGGTATCACGCGACGCGGCGCATGCAACTGCTGGATTTATGAGTACGGTGCAGGCTATAGCAGCCATCAACTACAGTTTGAATACTTTGGGGATTTTACAGCTTAAGTTTTAATAGTTTTAATCAAGGATTTTGAATGAGTAAAATGTCGGAGCGTGATGTAATTTTAATTCCTAATGAAGGAGTGATGTAATTTGTCACAGTTTTACTTGTATCAAGCTGTGTTCGTAGTAATGGAAAAATTCGAATAAATGACTCCTGTCTCGGTAGTCACCTACAAAATAAAAGTTAATAGGAACCTATTTCTTTTATTAACTTAGAGGAAAACTTACAAAAAGTGGCGATATTTTAGGGATTAAACCGGGCAGTGTGGGATTCTTACCGAGTAGAACCCCACCGGTGGTTGCGGGTTAGAGTATACTGTTATAGCTTGCTCTCCAATACATAGGAGTTAAAACAAGGTGTACATCAATATACCCCTGCTTATCCTTTCAGGGATACAGGCGTGATGGTATGTTTATATATAATCTACCAATATTATACCGAACAACATTCGTTACGGTTGCTTTTTCTCCTTCAAAAGAATTAATCAATCCGCTAGTGAAATTCAAAACAGATGCAATGGAAATAGTATCAAATTACTCGGACTTGCGGAATGCGAACAAAGTGGATTACATGGCTTTGTGTGGGGTTAACATCTCCCGGTATTAGCTGAGCGAGATACGCTCTGAATATATACCGGACATAGGTATACAAAGCACGTGGAAAGTTCCTGAAAACATAAGTATCCATCTATAATTTAAAATTGTGTTCCATGGATATTTATTTCTAGGTGGCTGTATTTTTAAACGTTAATAGTATGTTTGTTAAGTCCCCTAAGATACAGAGCTTGTTCACTATAGCGGGAGTTCTTAATTAAGAGAAAAAAAAATACCAATATATGTCTATAAATGTGAAATAAGTACCTCTCACTGACGAAATCTCAAAAATAAGTCTAGAAATCCACTAGGAATAGCGAACATCTCCATAGGATTGTTGAACACAATATCAATGCATTTATATAAAAGAAGGTAACAATAAAAACGACTCGAAAACAACGCAATGATAGCCAGAACATAACATAAACAAAAGCGCAATATAAATTTACAGTTTCAGTGAAAATTCAATTAATTCAAGAGTTGCAAACGGCGCGGGCGTTGGTATACGACGTATATACGTTTGTGAAGCGATGCGCGCGACGCGGGCGGACGTGCCGACGCCAATCTGCATTATTCAGCACCTAGGAAGGCGATGCATACCCCAGCCATTCAATCTTCAGGTTCGACGACCTTACAACATGTTTTTGGGAAGCATGAAAGCGAAAATACGCGCGGAAATAGGGCAAAGTGAAGCTGCAATAGTGAAAAGTATTATTTCTCTATTCGAATTTTCAGGTGAAAATCTAAAGCGTTTGAGATTTAATATTTTTAAACATTTACTGACTTGTATTGCAGCAGGCTTCTCGTTTGATCTCAATAATTTCCAATAAGAGCTTTGCTAAGATTCTACGTATTTTCAAACGTAAAGACATTTTCTTTTGAACGTATTTGCAATACATAAAATAACATCACTCGCCGGCCAAGTATATATACGTAATTACATTTTACAATTTCGGATATTGTATGCCACATATTTGTACAGCTAATATTGGTTACATAAACAATTAATATTTAATGAGCGGCAGATGTAGTCGAGTTTACAGCCAATAAACCAATCAATAATACATAGCCCGCCCTGTTTCGACTTCCTTACGCAGACAAAGAGCGTTTTGTCAATAAATAACATAGGTACCACCCAGCGTGTGATCTAGGCCGACCTAATACTCGACTTGAATAGAAAAACACTATAATAAAACCTAGGCTTTACGCGTGGTACACATCAGAACTAACAAAAATATTTGGAGCAAGATCCTAAGTCCACATATTGATCTCTGTTTTGTAGATATTACCAACGCTAATTTTAAACAAGTATTGATGTACATTTATGCGACATACTCGTTATGTTGGTAATGTTATGGCCGTCAAAACAGTCGTGGGAAACTTGACAGAAGTTGGTCTTATTCGCTGAGTACATGTCATTACGTCTAGTGTACACTGCACGCTATTACAGCGCTAAGACCTAACAATTCATAAGCTCTGAACTCTGTCTGGCGCAAACCTAACGTTCCTTTGTGTTTTTAATCATAAAATGTTAATACAAAATATTATACATGTACCGTCGGGTCAAAAACACGGGCTTCCTACAAAAAGACGGAGTTAAAGGGAACATTGCACCGGAGCACAACATACCGAGGATATTTCGCTTGTAGCTTCAGCTCGAAATAATAGAGTTGCAGGGGGAGCCCGCCCCGTGCATTCACCTGGGGGTGGCGCTGGGCGGGGAGGGCGGGCGGCAGGAGGACGCTGCATAACTTATGCAAGTTTGTTAATATTTCAGCGCAGCAGGAAAGTAAAAGTTGTGCTTGGTCGGATTAAACTGAACTTGTGTGTTGTCTCTTTATGAATAGACGAACGTCCACTGTGGTTCTCATAATTAGACGGACTAATTCGTTGGAATTAGTTCAGTTTTCTAGTTGGAAACGTGATAATTTAGGTTTGGGTTATGACAGGGTGGATTTTCCAGGTATTTTTCGTCGTGGAATGATTCCTAATTGAAAAGTTGTTCGCCAAAATAGCGCGGAAAGATTGCCGGTTGATACGACACGTTTTTCTTTTTTTTATAATATTTTCCCTGATCGCCTGAGTCGTGTGGCTCGGGTAAATAATTAAGCTGTCAGAAATGTAAAACCTGCTTTAAGCGTTCTTTAGTCATTTCAATATTAGACAGACGTATAAAATAATTTGCGCCTCTCGTAAAATGTGTCCCGAGCGCGAAAGTTCAAAGCGCATATTCTTAAATGAACGTAAATCGTCAGTTTTAATTATTTCCTGTCGCTTTTACAAAAATATACTAAATCCTCGGCCGGTGTTTGTGCAAAAGGCATTTCTTTGTGTTGGGACTTAAAAATAAAATTGCTAAAATTATAATTGTTGAATGCAGATGTTGGGAGCCAAGTGACGCGGTAGTGCAAGCCAATTGTGGTGGGAAATGGATTTGACGCGAGTCGGCGAGTGCGGGACAAATCACAGACACTGCACGAAAATAAGACACAGACGGATACGCGCCCGTCACACAAACTCTAAAGAAGACGTAAACAAAATGCTCGTATGAAGTAATCGCTATTTATTTGGAACAATGCGGTGTTTTGAATTCTTCATAAAATGTACGATTATTGTATTTGCCGCACGGTAGGTAGCTGCATTCTAAGATGCTTCGTACTCTCATAAGTCAATCCGGATTTCCCCTGGCCTTTTCCTTCGACGGTGTTACCGTAACGAGCGCAGTAATGGCGTCTTGCCCGTCTCCGGCAAGCTCTCAGACTTAGCACTACATTGGAATATACTAGCTTCTGCTTTTAACCCTCTTAAGCATTTTTAAAATATTACAGAAACTAGTTAGTTTTGCTTCTTACACTCTCCAAAACATTAGTAAGCACATGAATATCATATCTAGTATATATTATATAGTATTGTTTTCGTCATATGGTGTTGCTAATATGGTCACCGGTAGGGAAGTGGCTGATAGCACAATAAAATTAAATACGCACGCTCCTGATGACGCCATTCAAAATTAATTCAATGTGGTACAATATAAGAGAGATCAACGATTCAATATTTAATTATTTATGATCGATGCAAACAAAATGGTGAATTAAATACAGGATTATTAAAGTAAATGGTGGTATTATTAAGATGAGATGCAAAGATTAGTCACAGTTTTTAAAACATTAAATATGAATCCTTTAAATATATATATATTTTTTAAATATGACAAGGTTGTTAAACATAAGTTATAATAGACATAGGATTACACACTTGTAGCAGCTAATAACAAAATCGATAGTGATAATATTGATTAAAAATATATATAAAATCGATAACTTAGTACGAATAATAATATAATTTGACATCTCAATCATAAGCAAATCACAGGCTGTACCTATAACGTCAGCTTAAGACTTGTACCGTTCTACCAGTTGCATTTATTGAGGAAAACTGCCTCAAATAATATTACTAATGCACAAGACGACTGTCTTTTTGATTTGATATAGACGTTTTGGTCGTTGGCTTTAAATTAATTTGTGCTTTAATGACAACCCTTGCTTAATACCTATAACATTTATGATATTAATAATTTTATTTTGACATTTTGATAGCCAATGAATGTCGTTAGACGGTTTTTTCTTGAATTTATAACAGTTAATGCTATGGAAGATTTATACACCCTAATCAGTTTCGTAAACGATACAATGTAATTATTTTCGTGCATTAAATCAAAGATATTTAAGAAAAAAACAATGTCTTAGCCAGGCTTTCAGTCCACAGCAAATTGAGCTTTGTCTACCTGCAACTAAGGGTAATTTGAGATTGACAATTGGTTTCGGCAAATCTCTAGCGAGATGTCTGACGTCAGAGTAACATCCGGGAAGCCATGCTATTTCCAACGCGAGTCGCATCCAGTATTCCGACACCTGCGGGCTACTAAAGGTTATAGTTTACAGAGCTCATGTTATACTGGTTAATGTGTACCCGCGTGATGAATGTTATTCAATTTGTCTGTGTGGCGGTTTGCATGTGTGTGTGAATAATGAATTTTTTTAATGACTCATTGATCTTCAATGTGGTCGATATTGATCAATCCGAGTTCGAAAGCATAATGAATTGTAGACATTTAACAGGTAACATCAACAACTGTACTATTATACTATATTTTAAAAATATGATGGTATGCGTATAATTCTTCACACAGAAAAGTTACAATATCGCATTTCACACCCGGAAAACAGCGCCTCGAGTATTCTTAAAAAAAGATAAATTATTAATTTTCCGGCATGTAGCTTTTCATTTCATTAGTATTTGTCAAAAGACGACAGCTGAAGTGACATTAATACAAAGTTTCCCCATTAACAGGAGCCTCATTTCATTATTATTCACAGTATTTAAAATAATTAGGTAGGTAGGTATGTTTTTTAAACGCTAGTATAAAGATTAGTCTCGGTATTATGTTAACGTGTTTCCGTAACTACAGCTGTCTTTTGAAGTTTTTGTTTGAAGTATGTCATTATTATTAATCAGATAGTTACAATTAGTGCGTTACACGAATATATACATCACATACTTTGCGACCGAATCAATTGTTTTACCATATAATCGATTTCGATATCGGCGACTGTTCTTGAGATCCTTGATCGTCGCGTTAAATTTCTGATCACGGCTGCGTCTGCGTACAAACGCGATACAACTCGTAATTGATAGATCTTTTGATAGTCACAGATTTGTTTCTTCAAATTAACTTACGTCAAATAAATTATAATTTTATTTTTATTTGGGAAACTAGGCCCAGTATTTCAAGAGTGAATTCTATTACAATGTTACTTTAATTATTTACACAAATAAATTTGTACTATGATACTAAAATGTAAAAACATTTAATTCAACAAAAAGCTCTATTATTGTGACGCTAATTGCAGCCCGCGTGGAAGGGAGCATAGTTTCAATATGGCGTCGGAAAAGCGCGGGCACTTTCCCCGCGCGCGGGAAACGTAAGAAAGTGGCGGTCGCGCGCCGCGAAATGGAAACTGTCGCGATTAATGCTGATAACATGTTTATCTGCTAGCTTTAATAACCAAGTGCTACCGTTAAGACTAGACTAGACTATTAGACAGTCACATTATAAAAAAGGAACAATATTTTTTAGTTTAGACTTATCTAAAAGTCTACTTACGCTGTTTGTTTTTACGAACGTATTATTCATAAAATATTTAAGACTACAAGAAATCTAAAAGCAATTTGAATTTATTTACATAATTATATAGATTTAAAAATAATCTTGCCTAGAGATATTTTTATGTGAATGAGGTGTAACAAGTTAATTTTAGTGAATATTATTTTCGGCTAGTGCCTATTTTTATAATCTGTATATTTCTGGCCAGAATGCTTGCTTATTTTGATAGCGTGCATCTGCTTTATTTTTTTAACTATACCGATGATTCAATGCCTATTCAGCCGGTAAAAGTGGCATTTCTCAATTTTGAGACGAAAATAGTAAACAATAGAGATTGTCTTGTCATTTGTAACATATTATGTTAAATTGACGTGCGTTACGTAACGTATCGTGATTCGTGACTCACGGAGGAAAGAGGTGACCGCGGCCGCGGGGCAACCGACTGTCCAAATATGTGACGCTGTTGATTGGAATCGGTAATTTCCGATGGACAAATTTGGAATGAGATTGATTTTAAATTTTAGAATGACAAAATGAGGAGGCTTGCTTGAAATAAGTTTTAAGACGTTTCTGTACTGAAATAAAGCAGACCTGACATTAATGTGTACGATAAATTTCACGTAATCTCAATTTATTTTAACGTTTGATCTGAATAAGTTTCAGTTTAATACTACTTATTGTTAACTTGATATGAGATAAAAGTGGAATTCAAAATAATATTAAATTCATAATAATAAAGTCGTTAGATAATCAGAAAGAAACGTAAACGGTTCCACGTCGGAGATACGATCACAAGTATCACAACAGAGTATATTTGTGTGGCGGCTTCTAAGTGGGTCAGACAGGCGCGAAGGGCGCGATGCGCTCGCGCTTCCTACGCGCACCGCTCACCGCTCTAGCAACTAGTGCTGGGACACTACTTGTAACTATCTCCATCACATAAAATATTAAAAATGAAATATATTTCAGTATTTTTTACAATAAGCCAGTTACATGTGATGTTACATATATATTGTTAAATATACAAGAAAGTTCAGACCTGGTGTAATTATGAACTTTTAAGGTTGTTCGTGAAGTTATGCTATAAATAAGAATTGGTTTTTGGGATGTGGACGTAACGTTTTAAGTCATAGTTAAAGACTATTTCTACTTGATCGGACCAAACGATATTTTTAGCATGACTTCGTTAGTAACCTATTTACATCGATCGACAGCTGATACAATACAGATAATACAGGCGATTCCGTTTCGCAAGCCATTGTCCATTAGTCATGTCCCAAAAGTTTGTACGTTGCGATAGAGTTTTTTTTTTGGGCCAACCTTGTCTGAGGAAACAACAGGTTGGAGTACGTGCAGCCTCGGACAGACGTTAATTTGATTCACGGTCGCGGTTAGATGTAAACATACCTTTATAATTTGTTTGTTTTTTGTCTACGATCACACGAATATCAGCGATTGCGTCGCTACTGTTTCATAATTGTAAATTTCACGCGTCGTTAGAGCCACGGTTTGGAGTAGTTCTCTTCACGCGAATCAACGTTCTATGAAAGTGGGAAAGGAAATGCGTAGAAACTGTAGCACTTAGTGCTTGATCTTGATTGCCTACTTTGTAAAGGATCTAGTATCAGATTTGCATGCGTTCTCACAACCAAGTTTCTTTATTTACCATATCCATCCGTAATGTTCCAACATTCCAGGTTAAGGAATACAATGTGGTGATGTGCCTTTTATCAAAATGATGTCAAATTAAAAACAAATAATAAAATCTGTTGTTTATCATATCCGACGGTGTATTGCATTATAGTAGCACGCTGATAAGATGCCACTACGGACAGATAAAGCTGACTATCTCGATTATGCGCGGTACTCGACGTAGGAAATAAGAAATAGGGACAAGGATATTGGGTCGCTATAGATATAAGCTTGTTTGTTTCGTCAATTACATTACACGTGTAAAACGTTACAACATAATATTACTGTGGCCTGATTAATAGCCGGAACGTCTGGAAAACTAAACGGAAAACCGTAAAATGTGTCATCGAGAACGAAACTGCGCGTCACTACGTCCGCCATGTTTAGTGGTGCAGCGCGCGAAAGTGAGATTTAACGCGAACGGTGCATCGGAGCTCCCTTGACCCGGTTGCGCCGCCCGCGCCCGCGCCCCGCACTACGATAGTAAACCGAACACATAGATACTTCGTCTAGGCGAGAACTGCATCATAGCCATACGAGCCGATGTGTGCGCACCACGCCTGTGTGCGTATTAATAGAACGTTCTGTTGCCAATGGAAATGTTTTTCAGGGATGCGATTAACTCCATTATCAACATTTTCAGATTACGACATTTGTTTTCTAGTGAAAATATTGGGTCACGATATCTGGTTTAAATTTTGAGGTTAGGAAATCTGGCAGTTAAGTAATCCGTTTCGTGATAATCTAGCGGAAATGGTTTCGAACCGGATCTATTAGTGGGATACATGGCGGCATGTGGGTGTTGCAGTTAGTAGAATCGCCTTCAATCTGTGAACTTTACATTGAAATAAATACAGACTAACAGTTATAATGATATAACGTCTTTTATTTTGTGCTAATTGTTATTGTGACGTACATTAATAAACGTGAGTACATTTGGAAATTCTGTAAATTTTCCTTATTTGTGTGGATAAACAGGGAACCAGAATTTTTAACCACCAAACGCAATTCTAACAGCTCAAAAAAAACGTGACTTCTAAACTTGCAAAATTTCCCATATTGGGCTACTTAAAAAACTATGTTAAACAATTTAAACACTAAGAACACGCACCGCGAGGCTCAACTACGTTTTGTAAGGCCCGATGACATAATTATCGGCACAAAAACCGTCGCAAGAAAACCGGTAAAGAGTTTATACCGGAAACGTTTGCCAATCACTACAGGTGGCCGCTCGGATACAACTCGCAGTGATACGAAATAGTTGCCACATTAATGCGTCACTATTACTAATTACTGACCTTTCAAAACTTTCTGAAGAACAAATATAAAAATTTCAAAATAGTTTTCACTTATCGTGAAAATGCTATTGAAGGAAGAGATTTCTTAAACAAAACCTTTTTTGGATTATTATTTTTAAATGTGTGTATTTTTTTTCTCATTGGTTTATGATTTTTGTATGTGCTTATTGTGCAAACATGATTTTGTTTCTTTGTAGTTATTGATGGTACCTTTGCGGATGCGAGGCGGTGGAAGCAACTTCCCCCTCTTTATTTAATTTGCCCGACCATACGAGGTGGGTGGCAAACTTTATCTTTAGCTGTATAAGTTAGTGTTTTAATTTTAGCACAAACTCTGGCTGCAATGGTTTCATGTTATTGTAAGTGACGAGATAATTTTAACTTTACCGAAATGTTAGTTTCTCGGTACTCGTAAGTCGTCAATGAATGGCTCTCTGTGTCGAGATTTTCTTGTTTGTCAATCTTAAAATAAATTTTATATTTTCCGGTTTTAAAACTTAGTGGTACGATCCGTATGGATTCGAAAATAAATGGAAATATGCTTTTATAATTTCGGGGACGAAAATAACTATCAGAATGAAAATAAAAAGTATAAGAGTCGACCTCAGGTTTTCGGCGGCCGTTTTCCTGTTTACTTGCGCAGGCGCGTTGTAGGTCGCGCGCACGCCGGGTTGCACAATCACAACCATATTCTTCTTGTTTCGATATTACGAAACTGCAACAGGTTTTTGGCCATAAGTTGTCAACTGTCGAAATATAGAGCTGTCCCTGGCCCTTTGATGTTAAATATTGGCATACAGTGTGTGGTTCTCCGGAAGCCGTAAAATACCGGCATTGCGCGCGCGCCGCGGACAAACAAACAAACAGCGGAGACTGCAAACATCCACGCGCGCACATTGTTGTAGCAGCGTGCGCGGACGCTTCCTTTCCCTGTTTTCATATAATAAACTCACTACACCGTAGTATTTGTTGTTGTGCTGCGAGATTTACCTTGAAATGCCGTTTTTATCTAACTAGATGGAGTTTCTAGAAACTCCTCCGGTTAAGGACAGCGACCTGTTCAAGTTGACTTAATGATTATTATATTTGGCTCTAATAACAATGATTTTAAATTATGTAGAATTAAGATATATCTGGATGCACAGAAATTTGCAAATTATTTTTTTATATTGATATTGTGTTTCAATAAAGGGAAATGAATATTGTAGCAAGTGTTACGTAAAAAGCCCCAATTTTCTTATCGTTAACTTAGCCGGCTAGGAAGCGGCGTGTTGGTTGGTACCGCGGCGGCTGCGCGCGCGCCGGTCGCGGGAACTCGGGTGACATTGACATACTTGTTGGTGTCGTAACCGCGATGTTTGCGGTGATTGTCTACTGGCTTTTTTATTTCGTGGAAATATACGGTTTTTGGCCTGCGACGTTGATTCAAAATTGGAATACTTTAGCGAGATACATTTTTGTGATTCGTGATGCAAAGGAATGTTGAGTTATAATTTTTTTTTATTACATGTTAAAATAGAATAACAGTTTTCCTAATGTATTACATTAAATTATTTTTTTCCATTCATCAATTTATAAAATAAAAGGAAATCAGTTTTATAATTGCGGTTAAGTCGTGAAGCGCCACTAAGACAAACATTTTTTTCAGATTCAACGATGAGTAAGCACTACAATGACCTATGCAAACAAACTATTTATAAAAACCGTATCTAAACACTCACAAAGAATGTATTCTGTTGCTATATTTTTGTTAAATCGGACTCTTCGATCAAAACATTGAATTTTTCAGTGTTTGTTGTTTTGTTGGTAAACGTCTTTCATGGTGGCTAACTACCATCATTGTTAGGAGACGGAAAAGTCCTTGGAGTCGTGAAGATCGCGTCGGTCGGCGGACCGTTGTCTGATGGTCGGCGGTCGGGTGTCTGGCGGTCGCGTCAATCAGAAATTATAATCAAGTTAACCAATTGTACTGTAAAGAGATGTAGGAACTTTTTGTGACTTCAGATACGGGATTTCCTGGGGGATTACCCTGTTGTGCTGGACTGTTTCAGGGCAGTATCTGCGCTATCTATTATAATTATAGTTCAAGCTAAAATTAATGTTTGCAATAGTTATTTTTAAATGAGTAACAGATTGTTGTTATTTATGATATATGGAACTAAAACATGCGCGTTTGAGGTTTGTTTGAGAGCCTTTTAACCGTGAAATTGATTCATAAATATCAAAGGAAGATTAACGTAATTTCAGAAATATATTATTTTATAATGTTAGATGGTTCATTAGTGTATGAAAGACTTTATTATTCTTCTAGAATTTCATACTTTATGGCGGGCTTTTCACCGTTCCGATAGACACAACATAAAATTCATGTATCTATCATGTCTACTAATTCAATTAGAGGATCTAATTTGTTCCCATTCCCTGCTCTACATAACAAGGCATATTGATCTTAATTTTTGACCCATAGGTACGGCATCGGTATTCAGTGTAATACGTTTTACTTTTCTAACATAGGTATGTGCCAACATTCACAGAAGATCTCGAAGCTGCGCAAGAGTCGGATTATCTTAAGTAACAGACATAAGATTTTATGATCAGTAGTAGTTCATAGTTCGTGACTGTGTGTGTAATCGCAATGTTAAATCGAGTGCGGAACAACAATCGAGAGGTTCATATAAAAAATATTTTGAAATTGCGGCGTGGGCGTTCAAGGTGTACAGTTAGCATCGCAGCGGCGTGCGTTCGGCGTATTGCGTCACTCACAACCGCGTTGTGCAATGTGTGGTGTGTTGTAAAAATGCCGGCGGCCACGCGAAATGCCCTGCAGTGTACTTTATGTATATACACCCTTACTAGAAAGTAGAAAGGACCATTTTTGCGGATCTTATAATCGTACCTCAAAATAGTAATACGTGATTTTTCATTGTGACAGAGATCGACTCTACATTTGTCGGAGGAGTTCATTATGTATCGACTTTAATGTTTGTAATAAGAAATAATTAAAATAGATATAGTTTATTATTTTGCTAAAGATTTATAAAGCGATAATCTTCGAATTAATTTCGTGTAACCAGCCGTTAAAACATAATTCTAATTAACAATTTTAAAACCAAAACACTCGATTTCCTGTACAATAAAATGTCAGAAGCGTGTCGTAATATCCGCCGTTGAATGCCAATAAAAACGGACAGGACTATTTGGTAACTACAGATATTTATCGTTTAGCGCCAAATTAAGTTTTAAAAACTATATATGTATGTTGTGTACTCAATTATAGTCTGTCGAAATACCTTTTGCTTCCAAATTCATAACTGAATTAGGTTAACAACCTTTATGTTTCCGCGCATTTAGATTGTTTGCGAAATTAAAATTAAATAAAATGTTGAAATTAATTTTCATATTCATCAATGAATTCGACAATCTTATCTAATCTGCCTCATCGGCCTATATAAGGTTCGGCTCCCCATCACAATTATGATATAGATGTTATAATTATTAATATTACATCGCTTAACTGCCCCTTATCCCCAAATTGTGCACCTAATTACAATAAAAAAAAGAACTAAGAGACAAATTTTCAGAACATCGCTTTAAGATAAATATGATAATAAATACCTTCTATACTAAAACGACTTATTAATGTGTTTTTGGAGATACTTTTATTAAGTTGTTTTCCTTAAAATGCTATCTACCTCCGTGCCAAATTTAACAGAAATCTGTTCAGCAGTTTAGGCGTCAACAGGTAGTAGATAATCAGAGTAAAGTTACTTTTCACAGTTATATTATTGTAATTTATAATGTATCAACGTTCGAGTGTTCTCACTCATCTATATAAAGAGACAATTCCTATAGCTTATTGATAGTTCTTTCTTAATTTGACATCTCTTTTTATGATTAAAATTTATATACTTTCTCAAATCATATAAGAGGAAAATAACCACATCAATCGCAATACCACGCATAAAATGAACGGAAATAAATCGGATTGATAATATATTATTTATAGATTGTGTGCGTTTTTATCAACGGTTGGTTATTTAAACAATAGACCGACTAATTGGAGTAAGGACGTTTGGCGACTTATTACAATTATAAGTAGTTAGGTCGAGTGGATTTGTTGTATTTGAGAATACAGTAATTGTGGAAACTTTCTTCTAGTGATAAACAAAATTGTGTCGACTTAGAAGCAATTACAGATGTAACTTATATTACACTGCCTTTGCCCGCGATTTCACGCGCGTACCAAATGACTTTTTGGGCCAAAAGGTATCCTTCTTCAAGGTCTATACGAAAATTCTTCAATATTGGGCCAGTGCATGAAAACCTAACAAACGAACAGACAGAGAGTCATTTCCGCATTAATTAGTTTGGATTATATTTACGTGTGTAAGTTATAAAATAGCGGACAAGCGCGACTGCTACGCTAGGGGTCCTGGGTGCGATTCCTGGGTTGAGCAAAGTGTTATTGATTTTTCCCTAAAATTTCTTAGTAGCAGCTCTCGTTTGGTTAGTGCTCCTTCGAGGAACAGGCGTGATGGTAGGTTGTGGTAGGTAGTTTAAAATTAACGTTAGGTATATCTATGTTTAGATTGTAACCACACAAGTCTAGACGATTGGCAAACAACGCTAATTGATAAGTACCTTTGGCTTGTTCATTCATACTGTTTTCTCTTACAATTTACTAACTCCTTGCAACACTGTGAAGGCTGTTCACCGACCAAAGCGATGCGCTACACAAGCTATTAAGAGGCAGTATTCTAAGGGAGAGAAGTTGATTGGAATGAAATTCCAATTTGAATAAACAAAACTTTGCCTGCACTTTTGAAAAGAAAAACAAATAAAAATTGGGTTACTGCCAATAGCAGCATAGTCTCGGGTTTTTTTTAGTATCAACATTATGGGAATTTTGAGACTCTTCATTGGTACCTTCTGAATATTCCATGTGTGCAGTCATTCTAGGGTCACACGTCCATTCCAATGCCCTACAAGGGTCTTCTGCGCATTGAGACATTTTTTCGTGTCCACGATCTTCCAAAAGTTCTAATGTCTTCCTTAGAAGATCCAGTTATAACAATCGTCTGATTAATATGAATAAGTAACAATAAATGAAAAAAAGTGCGATTAAAATCAGACATGAATTTATATGAGGCATTTCAATAATTCGCAAACCCTCCTCTAATTGCTACATCACAAGGCTTTAACTTCAGGCTTGTCGGTACGCCTACAAACGTTATTTTGTTCGTCTAGTCCTCAGTAACAGAACTTGTTATATTAGTCTGTCTGTCCCGACTGTCAGGCCCACCCCCGCCCGGGGCGGCGAAAACCGGCAGCCTAAAAAAGCAAAGTCCCTAAGGTTACATGTTCTGCCGACAATATCTAGGCTAGACATGTACCTAATTGGTATTTATAACTCATCTAGAACCTACCAAAACGAAATGTAATACCATCACGCCTGTATTCCTCGGAGGGTTAAGCTTAGTGTATTGTACATAAGTGATTGAGGTATGTTTTTTGGTCGCCTGAAATAGGGAGCAAGCCAACAGTTATTTCCCGGATACGATCAGGCTGCAACGAATTTTCCGAACAAAACCCAGTAAACCTTTGCTGATTCTAAAAATCTAACCTAACCTTACGCTCAAAAGCAGCACAATTCCTTTGTCTATATATATTAATGAAGACATCTTTACGTGCTGTTTTCCGTAAGATTCGATATATAAATCGAATAGTATACAGTAGATAGCATTTACTCGCGAAAATGATAATAATTTTGGCATACACCAACGACTTCCTGGTTGTGACGGAGACAGTCTTAACGCAGATGGTTACTGGGTATTTTAGCCGTTGAGTTTTTCAGTGAATAAAAACGTTTGAATGTCCAGCAGACTGGGTGTCGATGGCTAATTGTCGGCACGTGCGCGGGCGCCTGTGTGCGCGTCTGGGTGCGTGGGCGCAGGCCGGAAGCGCGCCGCGGTGACATCACAGATACAGCTCCCGCCGTCTGACCTGGTGCTATACAGTACGCCGTTTTGATGACACGATTGAAGCAGAGATGGAATGTATGGTATACTTTCCATGTTGCCAGTACCGACACAATTTGCATTGTCCATTAGTTGAGTACTGCAAGATAGAGTAAAAACCTTATGCAAACAGTGGCAACATTGACCGTGTTGCAGAAAAAACTCGTCGGATTTCCCGCATGTTATTGTACTCACCTTCACTATGTATAAATATATGTATACTTGTATATATATCGCAGGTATTTCTAGCTGGCGTTGCAGAGCGTCATCACACGGAGGTATAGTGAATTTATATAAAATATTCAGTACATTTTTGCACAAGATGAACTAAAAATCGTGTTTTGGCACGTGCGTGTGCAATGTGCGGGAACGTGGGGCTTTGTAGCTTCGAAACATGTGCTTGGACAGTAACTGATAATCCTCCAACTTGTGTCATAGATAAGGTGCAGATAGCAAATATCTATATTTTTTTTCGTAGGTTTTTTATGAGTGCGGAAATGTGATTTTTAAAACGCGACCGAGTTATCAGTGTTGCGAACATTAATGATGTAATACAGTGTTTTGTGCTTTGAATGGTGTATTAGACTATACCTACGATGCTACAGATGTAGGTGAATCCGAGATAAAACATTACGAGCATACGATTAACTTTTTTTTTTTGGGATTGGTCAAATCGAATTGGTCAAATCGAATCGAACTGTCGATTCGATTTGACCAATTTAGCAGAGTTAAAAAATTATAACATTGGATTATGCATATACCTAAGTGTGTATAAAACATGTGTGAAACCTGCCGAATTGTTTCACATATTAATTTGGAAATTGATTCATATACTATGAGGAAAATAAAACTATATCTCTTTATGTATGTCATATTCTATACCTAAATGGGACATGATTTTAAAAACATCTGCTGTGTTCAAAACGCAGGAAACATTTTATTGATAAAAACAAGTGTTTATCTAGAGAATATTGAGTTGTATTCCGTTAAAAGTCATCAACGAAAAGATATTGTTTTTAGGTAGAGACATTACCGTCAACTTTTGGCAACGTTTGCAAAATTGCCAACAATTTGTTTGTTTAAAAATACAGGGTTAAGATGTTTTTAAACAGAGGAGAAAGGCGAACAAAGGTTACTTAAATGTTCTTAAGGAAGTTGAAACTCCAGGGCTATTATTAAAAAAAAAACATCTGCAACGCAATATTAGACAAAAGAGCGTGGAGGTACCGTTGCAAAAACCAAACGCAGCCGTAAATTTGCCAATAAAAAACATTTTTAACTGTGCAACGCAAAAAACCGCGAAAAGCACCACTTCATTATTCGAATGCGCCGCCTTAAAAGTTTTACAGTTAAGATGTTTTTTTTTATTGCTAGGGGTGTACACCCGCTACCGGCAGGTACGGTGTTTTTAGACGCACTTTAAAAAATTGGGTTAACTTTTTTTATATGACAGATGAGCCGAACAAGGTTAGCGGTGTACTGTTACGGAAACCACCGATTTTTATCCTACTACCCTATTAACTGAGTTTTTACCTCCGGCTGTTATCGTTCCATTCACATGTTTTAGCGCACATGTAAATTTCTAATAATATATTTATGCAGATTGGGACGTTAAACTTGATTGGTTGAAAATTAAATACGTGTGCGGATAGTAAGGGGCCGCGAGCAGTCTCACAGGTCGCCTGTCTGTTTGTCCGTATGTGTTGTGAAACCTAATAGCCTTGCGCCGCGGTTGAAGGCCGGCCAAAAATTGCGCGCGCGGCCCCACGCCCAGATGTGCCCGATTTAAAGAGCGTTGCACGCATAAATACATAACAGATAAGATTGAACGTTCGATAAAAGTATCGATACAGATGGTAGGATGCTCTTGTTAATTTATTACACTAATTTGTCGACGACACGAACCCATTCAGCGTATATAGGGCCCGCCGTTGATAGTGATGTGCTAATAGGTTCCCGAAAAAAATACAACGTTTTTGTTTAGTTAGGAAGTTATAAAACAGTTTATTTTATCAATAGCCGCTGGTTTGGTTCGTTTATTTATTTTTGAAATTCTAAAAACGGATGCGTTCACGTCATTTGAATACTAAAACTGCATTTTTTTAAATCCAGACGCGAGCCGAAATCACTTTTGTTGTTGCTATCTCACTCTTCCTTCATTATTAGCTGATAGTGTGAATGTGATGCATAGTTTGCAGGAAGCTATTCAAAAAAAGAACAACCCTTCCTCACCCTTTCGGGACATTCTCTTGTTTACATTATAACGAAACGCCTTAAGTTGTGTTGCTTGTTATTAATATTGGACTTAGAAGCTATAATGCCAAAGGCTATATTACAGAGTCAGCAATCGTTGTTTAGCATAATGTGGATTGATGAAAGAATTAATATAATTCAAATTAGTTTTTTTTTCTGTGTTCGAAATTTCTCGGAACAGGTAGCTGGTCAGTGTTGTGATTGGATTGAATAATAATGATAATATTTAGGTATTTCTAAAGAAGACGTGTCAGTAGATGCCAATGATAATTATGTTTCTGTAAAATGTAATATATGCAAAATATTTGTAAGAACAACGACCTTTGTGATCTCCGGGTGTCGCTACCAGTAACACAAGTTATAAGATGTTTTTTGAAACATAAATCGATGACGATGACTCTTTATTTTTGAGTACCTATTCAGATATGAATTCATCATCAACCCATTACATTGTCCCACTGCTGGGCACGGGTCTCCTCTCAGTACGAGAGGGATTAGGCTATAGTCCGCCACGCTAGCCTACTGCGGGTTGGCAGACTTCACACCTCGTCAAGAAAATCTCTCAGGCATGCAGGTTTCCTCACGATGTTTTCCTTCACCGTTTAAGCGCGTGATAATTAATTATTAATACGCACATGACTTCGACAAGTCAGAGGTGCGTGCCTTGGATTCGAACTCGAGACCTTTGACTTGGCAGTCCAATGGTCATATCACTAGGCTATCACTGCACTTATATACTGCACTTATAGATATGAATTAGGATACTTTAATCAATTTGGATTCTTAGGCAAAGATGGCTTGGGAATTTTCTGAATGCATCATAGTAGTTACATCCATTGTGCACGTGACATTAAAAATGGTTAATATGTATAAAAACGCCACTAGCTTCCAACCCGATCACGTTTGCGTATTGTTTACTGGTGGATGCGCGGGCGCATCCGGCGTCGCCGATCGCGTATAAATAAGATTTTTTACGCACCTTTCACTTCCGACCTGCGCCTGGGCAGGTATCACACATCTCATCATAAGGGCCTGATAACCAACATTATTTGGCAGCTGTTTAATAAGAATATACACAGATTACGTTTCCTGGTGCATCCTTTCTTTTTGAATATTCATGGGAAAGTTGCTGCAAGACGGGGTCATAATTTTTTTCGAGTATCGTAATTTTGATACAAAATTGTCCATTGAGTTGGTTCAGCATAATTCCAATATGTCGTACAATGTAAGCTGCAGTGGCGATGTTTTACGATGCATTGGTCACAAAAATGTGTGACTCATAGCAGAGCTTAGTAAAAATATATTCACGAGTAAGGACCAGGCACAAATATCTGTATGTCTTTAAGTCTTCACGTATGTAATTACAGTACATACACAATCCAAAATATAGTGTCTTGTACACCGAGTACCTAACAGTTTTGGTAAATTAACAATGACATTATACCTATGTGTCTTCAACAATGTCTACGGCATACTCATCATCCTATTTCCTAATAACATTAACATTTATGAAAAATAAATAAATAACATTCTAAACGTCTAATAATTTGGGTCGCGAGCATATTTCGCTATTAATCTTGAATACAAAATGGCGCACGTACGAGATATGTTGCATGACAGTCATTAATTGATTGTGTTGTATGGACTATAAATTCAGTGCTTGTTGCCATTATTTTTCTAATATATCTGACAGGGAATCTTTCAGATACTAGGTTAATTTATCAGTAGGCTTATTAATAATCAATAATATTTATCTATGTACGTTTGTTTAAAAACGGAACTAAAAGTAGTCCGTTATCTATGAATTATGTGGAGATATCTTTTTAAGTATAGATCAATTTTGACTTTATTTGAAAGGGCACAGGAATTAAACCTATACAGCCAAGTCTTCGGTTTGGACTAAAGAGTTTCAATACCTTTTTACCAATCTTTAAATGGTCTTGTCTTGGCTTACACCTACGATGACCACATAATGTATTTATATGCATTGTTATAATTTAGCGCGTGTGTAATAAGAGTCAGGTAACGCGATGCAACGCCATAGTCGGAAGCGCGGGCATCGAACCCGCGCTACCGCGAATCGTAGTGATGAGCGAGCGATTCTTGTGTTTTGATGACAATATGTGTAATGCAATGCTGCAATGATGTTTTGTTTTGTAATATTACGGTACTTCCCATAAAGGGTTGGTGAAGAGCGGCAGTTTTTGTTTCCAACTGCTTTATTTGTATGTATGGTTGGCTTTTCTCAGTATTACAAGTATAGATATAGTTTTGTGAATATAGTCATGTCGTCACAAAACTATGTGTGGGCTATGTTCACAGTACTACTGATTGTAATAATATTACTTTCATACATATATACACAAATATTACCTACTTTTATGCCGACGGTTAGTGACGAACGTTTAAAAAAGATAAGTTCATTGAAAGATTTTTCTTATTCTTACAATCCAGGATAAACATGTTACAGATTTATCGGGAAAGGAAAAATATACATTATTTAACATAACAATTTATTTTTTATTGTCTATTAAAGTTGCAGGAATAAATGCCAATATTCTAAAATGATATGTGCATTAAATTGTTACAAAATAAATTTTGGATAATTTAAAATTATTTGCCATACTGTGCTCGTTAATTAGCTTATGATTCTCAAATAAGCTTGCCATATCACGGCAATAGCGACATGTGTGTGCTAATTTTAGCACAGCGAATAAATTTCTGTGCATAAATAACAAAATATATTAACGCAGTACAATATATATCGACAGTTATGCATTTATGTGTTTTCCGCGATGTGTCAGTGACCTTTATTGATGTTAGGGCAGTGTGCATGTTATTGTCAAGAGAATTTAGCTGATGCACGCTAAAGTATATAATGTACTTTGTTTATATTAAATACTAGCTTATACCCGCAGTTTGCTGTCCACAATTATGTCATTTCCTAAGCGTTCAATCTAGGTTTCATCCATTCATGTAAGCGTTAGGTTTGTATGTCATTTTCTAACAAATTTCAGCGGCATATCTTATAGAATTTGGTTGAAAACACGTAGCGTTGTAGGCAATAGTAAACAGAGGCGGTACAATACGCTATTGTTTAGAAGAATGCAGGATTAATGTGTGCAGATTCTATGTATGTATGTATTCTCACGACACTTGCTACAATGGGCTGAGCAGAGCGTGTTAGTAGAGTTTATCATTTTATAAATACAGCAAATGTAGCCGCAACACTGGAAAATTTTAAAAACAGAACATCATCAATAAATTGATCTACTCTTTCTTTACAAAGTTTGTAAAAGAACATGTTCTTGATTCAGGTATTTTTTCCAAAGTAACAATAGTATACATGGTATTTTTTTAGTATCAATTAACGGAAACATTTTATGTAATTGGATTAATGAAACTCAAATCTGCCAGTCGCCATGGTAACGTGGCATGATGGATACATACATCGACGAGAATTCTAAAAACTGTTTGATATTTCTGAATATCTATCAAAATCCAAATAAATAGAGGCTTAGACTGCCCTATTAGTCTCGTGGTTCTAAACGTGACTGCTACGTTAGATATCTTGGATTCGATACTCAGGGCGAACAGTTTGGGTTTTCTTATGAAATTCTCAGAAGCAGCTCGTAGTTAGCACTTGCCCTTCACCTTACATGGGACTTAAACATACCGGCGAACTGTGGGTGAACATTAAGTACGCCTCTGCCTTACCCTTCGGAGAATACAGAGGTCTGTAACACAATGTCAATGAAAAATAATCAAAATAGTACAACCTGACTAGGACAGCGTATGATATATAGCCTAGCATGATGGCCTATGACCCAATATGGCCTACCTGTTCTCATAGAAACCGTTTGCGTCCTATCACAACAATGCGCTAATGAAGTTTGTAGAATACAAAAAGAAGGAAGGAACTGTTTGTTAATGAGTAGTTCCTTTGAACAAGCGGATCCAACAGGAAGGGAAAATGCTAGGTCTAGCGCATGAGTCATAGGTACAGACCGCTGTTCTTTACATAATTGTTGTAATGTAACAAAATGCATAAATGTTCGTATCCATGAAGTATATACAACTGATTGTATCGTAGACTATGAATTCGGGGATGGCTTGATTTGATATATAACTGTTGCATTCTTCTGCGTGCATTCAATGCGGCAGTATAAGTTTAATGAATTTCTATAAATAGAAGTCAGTCAGCTTATTTAGAATAGGATAATTTGTAGAACTTCAAGACTAACTGTGAAGTTTTAAGGATCACGTGGGCTTGTCAATTATCTGAGTTATAAGTATACCCAGTTGTAGAGTCTAGTATGCTAAAATGTAGGCTTCAATTACGAAAATGTAGTTCAAACCTCAGAGAAGACGTGAGCGATACGCCTGCCAGACATTTCTTATATAACACCTACAAAAACACGTCTCAGGCAATTCTTAGATATGAATAAAACGTGCTTGAGAAGCGTCAGAGACCGTCCCCGAGGCGTAGGTAAAAAACGTGCGGAGACACTTAGTCTGGTATTAGACCAGTCTGTAAACCAATGGTTGTCAGTCTATGACCAAAAGCAAGCATGAAATTACTACTTCTCAAATTGTTTGTAATATTTTACATGGTCGGTTTATTCTTCATAATGACATTTCATCCATATTTACATAAGAGACATGTTTTTTCTTGAATAAGCGTTGAGAATTGTATGAGTACACAGACAGTGAACGAACTTTAACTGAAAATGTTCTTAACATAAATACGTGACTACCTACAAATAAAATAAATTTAAACATTTAACGCATACACAATTTAAACTGATAATTTATTATTGTTTCCTTGTTAGCTTATATTTGTTATTAGTATTTTGCACATTATTATATAAATAAATAGATATACGGAAATCCCCAAATCGAATAAATATACATAAATTTTAAATGATAGCAACATACGCTTATTTATTAAATAAGGAAAAGTTCCTACATCTCTTGTTTGTCTCTGGGACGTCGAAGGAACAAATGTTGTCCCGCTTCACTTTAATACGACTCGTGGAAGGCTGTGTGCATAATAGGTAAGTATAATATTTACACTTTTATATTCACGCAAACAATAAAGTCTGCAGATATAATTACAATTGTCTTGTAGTAAATGGATGCAACGCAAATGTTTAATTGCCCCTCCCCCGCCCTACGCGCTGCATGTTGTGCTAGGTCAGGGCGGTACACAGTACATATATATTTACATAATCTACAGTAAAACTATTTACACCACGCGTGTCATTTCTATATAAATTTTATGCAAATAGCGTCCGTAGCAAGGGCCGCGTAGCACGTCGTAGTCGCTGCTACGGCTGTAACTCGTAGCACTTTCTTTCATGTATGACGTAGCGTTTTGCGGAAAATCTTTTTTAAATGTATATAAATTTTTTTCTCTATGATAACGTTATATAATTAGATTTAAATTTAAATATAACGATGACAAGTGTTTATTTAAAAGTTTAAGAGGATTAAACAGAGTCTTTAAAATAATATTTGATTCATGATAATAATCTGTATATCTTTTTCGTAGTTTCTTATTTATTATTGAAGCGGCTCGTGGATAACAACGTTGTTCTTATCATAAATGGATGTATCGCATCAATAATATTGGTATAAACAAAACAAAAATCCAAAGCTTTAACAGTTGTGAATGGTGGAACTTACTGTATCTCTTCATGAGTGACTTCTTGTATGCTTTGCCTGAGAGGGCATCGTCTCCGGGGCTGAGGCGCTCGGCCGAGTCGTCGGATTCCGTGCCGGAGTCGCGGCCGGACGCCAGGTAGTCCTGGGACTGGCGCAGGATCATCTGAGTCCTCACATAGTCTGAAGGATCCGCGAAAGAATGACGCGCGAACTCGCATACTGAAATCTCCTTGCGTACAGTCAAGTCTAATGGGGCATCGTCTTCCTCTGGTTCTAGTTTTGGAGAAACTGGTTCCTCAGGGTAGGCCTTCCTGGCAGCCAACGTGCGAGGCTCGGTGTCGGCGCTGAGCGCTCTGCGGTCGGCGGCCGGCGACCGGCGTGTCTCCGGGCCGGCACTGGCCGGACGAACTTCCACAGCCATCATATTTAATTATTATCACCAAACACCATAATCACAAGCCCACAGTTTTCAGTTATGTCATAGAGCGTAATGTGTTGTGTTGAAACCGCGCGCCGCGTCCGCCGGCGTTCGCGTCGTATTACGGACTGATGTCCCAGTTTCGACGATGAGTTCCACTGACTTCGTGAGCTCGCTTCGGGCGCGATCGGCGGCGGTCGGACACTTTCGTTTTCGTAGTGTGCGCGGCTGTGTGCGTGCGCTCACACAGCCGGCGCGCTGGTGTGCGTGTCGCCTCTGTGTGCGCCAGCCGTGTGTATTGGCAAAAGCTTTTTCCACTTTCGTCGCGGAGCTTTCCTTCATTTCCCGAGTTACCCAACAGGTTTTCACTGTTTAGCCGGCTTGATTAATTAGCGTTGCTGGTTGGACGCCGGTCTCGTTTGCGACTGATTGTGTTCAGGTAATGAATTTACGAGGAAATTTATATTGCTAATTAATTTTGTTTGAGCCGATATAGGTTTTTGATTTCTTTAAAGATTTTTTAATTACTTATAAGCTTTCCCGAAAGTATTCTTATTACATTTTAAAGATATAAAATAATTATGTTTGCGTATAAATAAAAGTACGAAATTCAGAAATACCTTTCACAATGAATTAATATTATTTCATAGTTCATGATTTAAATAACGCTTTATAATATTTATCAGGAACCGGAACGCTTGGACAATCAGCGAAGTTTTGCGTAACACACCGCGTAAACAAATTGTGTGTTTTTTTATCTAACGCTCGGGGCATTGACCGACTTTACAAATAAAGTTGCGCGCGCGGCGACCACGTGACACACTGACATCACCAATATTACTTGAACCGCCGCGCCGCGCTACGCTTGCGCAGGTCGGACCATGTCGGGGCTATGTGCGCAGTTATCAGGTGTCCAGATACGTTGCTCGTTCGTAGATAGGGTAGTGCCTACTATGAATTTAGAGCCAATGTCACACGTTCGTCCTAAACAGATAAATGTTGGCTATTACCAACGTGGAAGTGTGAGCTGTGACGCATCATTTTGGCATAATTATAGAGGTGCGCCCGGACGATAGTGATGTTGAGAATGTTGTTATGCTACACTATTATCGTGACTATTTCAGTGTAGAAGTAATATGTAATATGTAAAATATTAAAAATAATAACAAAATGAACATCTTTGAAAATATTTCTATGGCATATGATAGGATGATCAATATAATCAATAATTTGTGATGTCACGAATTTTCTCTCGAGGCAGCCTCAATCTGAGTAAGTGAGTTACACGCGGCGCCTCGCTGCCTTATTTCTGAGATAATGACATTTTGTCATCAAAACAGATAGTAACAAGATTGTTCTAGGCGAGAAAATAGTTCATAGATACGGAGAAATATTAAGTACAAAGAAGCAGAATCAGATTATCATTGAATTCTTAAAAAAAAAGTTTTTTTGTCTTACAATTAATATTTTATGATCAATCAATTAAAATTTTCTAACACTGATTAAAATATGAATATCAACAGGATATTCATATTTTAGTCAGAGATAACTTAGGGTTTTTTAAGCAGACAAATCATAAATATTGTAGCCTGTCGTATTATTTGATAACCATCAATATATAACGATAAAATTTATTTATGAGAAACCGGAGTATAAAATAATATCTAAGAACTTAGATGTGTCGTAAGGTTTATCTCTTCTAACAATACACGTGTAACACATATTTATATAAAAAAAAAGTTGATAAAGAGTAGTTTTCTAAAGAAACTATATAGCTAAATCTTAAGTAAGATAAAACATAATTGGCAGTCATTGATAACTTTTCTGTAAACATGGGTTCGGCGGTAGCTACTAACATTATTTTATTAAACGATAAAGAACAAATAAAAAAAGCGATAAAATAAAATTTGACGCAAGGGAAGCATTTCATTGAGACATAATGACAGTGACAGTTGCTGACATCATTGAAAATAACAAAAAAAACTAACTATAGCGCAACCTAGTTCATTCATAAACATGAAACTGTTTAATTAAAAAAAATAAGTATTTAAGTATAAGTAAAATGACTACTTTTACTTACTCAAATTATTTGTACTTAAATGCTTTATTTTTTTTTCTAAATAAATAATTTATTAATAAATTATATTGTTACATTTTATGTATTACGTTGATCTTGCATAGATAGTTTACTAATTTTTATTATTGTGTTTAACTCGCGACCACGACTTTTTATGGATGGACAGTCAATCTAAGCACCACAAGACCCAAGTTAGTACGTTATTCAAACGGTTCCAGTATTGTCATACGAACTCTTGTGCAAAATAGTTGCTTCTATATCTCCGGTATATATAGAAGCAACAATTTTGCACAAGAGTTTTGTTTTAGATTGTGATGTCTCATCAGTATTATTTATTTAAAAAATCAGTGAATATATATATATATACCATCACGTCTGTATTCCCTGAAGGGTCAAGCAGAGTTATATCAAATGTCCATCCCCAGTTCGCTGGTACGCTTACATCCCATGTTGTATGATGCGAGCATATAACTACTAACTAAGCAAAAATCTAATCACCGAATTGCTACTGAGAATTTTATGTATCCAACCTAGGACCTCTAGCTTTGCAGTCACGCTTAAGTCTATAACACCAATCAGGCAGTAATTACATGTCATAATAAAATTCTATCTGAAAGGAACAGGAACGGAGGCAAGGCTCAGGATATGAATATCGTCATTATTCATATCCCGGATAATTGCTAGTACTTAAGTATGTATAAAGAGCTTTACTGTTATGATATATGATCATAGCTAGTGTATACGACACGACCCAGTTACTACTCTAGCTACATTGATAACGTAACAAAATATTCAATGATTTTAATAAGATAGAAGCAAGCAAATTGTAAGTCTGTGTTGCAGGTTTCAAGAGTCGGTTTCAATCCGTACATAACAAATATTTGCTCGGCCTACAGATACATGTTCCGGGTTTGTGTGTTTGCTTATATGAGATTATTGTTTGTACGCACCCAAGACACAAAAAAAACTGTGTTTGTGATACTATATTTTAAGCATTACGGCAAAGGTTATATTAGTTTATAGCACCGTCCATCATCCAATGATCAACCTTGATATTATTTGTCACTAACTGTGCCTCGCGGTTTCACCCACTTTGCCCCGATCTTAAGAGGCATAGCGTGATGGTAACTAGCTTGTAACCTTCCTTAAGAATTGGGCTATCAAATGCAACAATAATTTTTCAAATCCGACTGTTTGTTTCAGAGATAAGCACGTTCAAACAAACTAAATTTTTTATTTCAAATTTCTATTAGAAAATAAATATGGTCGTTACCTCATTCCTTTATCTCAGCTAGTAATGTGTAATAAGATCAATTTAGCCTGAGTGCCTAAACTAGGTCTACGTAAGTGATAGGACCCGGGCTTTGTGACCTACTAAGGCTTCATAGGATCATTAGATCCTGAAGGGATATCAACCGACAGCTAACATAGTGATTTAATTGCTTTTCTTACAATAAATCAAATTCGGATATCGGTTTTAATTATGAAATAGTATACCTATATAGTAATAGTGTACTTGCATAAATCACATGATAATATACTGTTGTGTGTTGTACAACACAACATTTTGCCTTAGTTTACTTAATCGACATAATTCACCGTCTTTCCAAACTGTCATTTAGTTTCAGAATATTAAAATTATAGTTCAGAGTCTAAAAAGGCACATATACAAAATTTTCTAGTATTCAAATAGAATAAAACCTGCAACGCATCCTTGGCAATGTTATAATCTGAATCATTTTATGATTAATTTAAAGCGGCCTCTTTAGCAAAACAGAAAGAGCCTCAGTATCGTTTTATGATAAGACAATATTTTCTAAATTAGGAATATACTGACTGTAAAATATTTTTTTTTATCACTGCTACTTATTTGCCTTGCGACAGTATACTACCTGTGTACCTATAGGTAGCATACTATATTGTGTATGTGTATTATATAATTTACTAGCTTTCCGCCCACGGCTTCGCCCGCGTGGTTTATTGGCTTTTCTATACTAAAATATGTATGTATTATACATATAAACCTTCCTCTTGAATCACTCTATCTATTAAAAAAAACCGCATCAAAATCCGTTGCGTAGTTTCAAAGATTTAAGCATACAAAGGGACATAGGGACAGAGAAAGCGACTTTGTTTTATACTATGTAGTGATATGGCTTATACTTTGGTCTGAGATACCACACAACGTGGCAATACAGTCAGCCTTTTGGGTTCCCATCCCGGCTGATAGCGATGCGGAGGTTTGTCAATAAGTATTAGTTAGTTAGTTTAGTTAGTCTTTAGGATTTATTAAATAATAATATGTATGTATATTAACGTTAGATGTTAGAATTAATTAGAAAAATTGTTAAATTGACTGCCTCATTAGTCTAGTGGTCCTAAGCGCGACTGTTACACTAGAGGTCCTGGGTTCGATCCCCAGGTCGAGTAAAGTGTTATTGGGTTTATCTATGAAATTCTCAGTAGCAGCTCGGAGTCTGGATTTGTGCCCGGTGAATGGCAATAGGCTCGCTCCCTAATACATGGGACCTAAACATACCGGCGAACTGTGGGTGTACATTAAGTACACCTCTGCCTAACCCTTCGGGGAATACAGGCGTGATGGTATGTTATGTTATGTTAGAATATTTTTTTATACTAGTGTACATCTAAGTATGATCTAAGATGGCGGTGGTGTTATCGGGGGCAGGTCGGGGGTCCCGCTATCATATCGCGGATCGCGCGGCCAACGACCTGCCTTATGTAACTCACACCACTATCATTTGTTTTCGTCATTTGATAACACTTGCTTTGCTTTTCTGTTTAATCATCAACGCGATGATTTGTGTATTAGTATTCTCCATCCGGAGTTGATATGAATGTAAATGTGATATTGATAACGCGAGAATTATGAGTGTGGTAGAAAATTGTAGTGTAAGACATTATATTCAGTGTTACGGAGGGACGCTCCATAGTAAATTATGTGTATACTTTGGTAATTGTCTACGTTGGGCTGTCAGTGCAGTAAGCATTCGTTCTACAGTTCTCTGGTGCGTTTTTGACCCATGTAATAAAGTGGCAAATGTATTAAAATTCCCATTAACCGAGAATTACATAGAAAAACAAAATAACCTATGCTATCCTTGTAAGGTTCAGCGTTAATTGTAAGCCGTGATTGTAAACCTTTGTTTAAATAACTTAAGCTTTACTCGACCCAGGAATCGAACCAATGACAATTAAGTCAGCAGTCACAATTACGACCACTAAGCTAACAAGGTAGATTTAATTAGTAAATTAATGATAATAAATAGATCTAAATTAGATGCATGCTACTCGCATTGATAACCTTTTTATAATAAGAAACTGCTGTATATAAAAAAAGGCAAGATTTTTGGAAGGAGGTTGAAATAATATAAGATGTTCCCGAGTGTTCCCCTGCCCATAATACATCACAGCTGATAACACTAAGAGATTGGCAACGCTCCACTGAACATGCTACAAATGTCGCAAGACTTCAGAATGGTTGCTCATATTTTATTGGACTAAGTAAACGGTTAGCTAAGCCTAGTACTTGCCAGAATACCTAGGATACAATGTAGGTCAATGAATATTTAGGTAGTTAGGCTAGAAATATAGCTACAGCCTGAAGAATTGTGCGCAAAAATACTCCAATGCGGATACCAAAAAACCTCAAAAAACGTCATGGCAGACCCAGTATGAGATGATGGGTTGAGCTCAACTCATACTGCAAAGATGAACAGAAAGCTCTCTACAGGAAAGAGGAAAGGGAGGAAGGCATAATGGGAGTGTGACAATTGCTTGATAAACATATGTCGTAAGAGATTACGGGGGACTTATGAGAGGCTAGTGCTTGGTGTATTGGTGAGCCAGTGAAATAATTGTAATATACTAAATAAGAACCCTACAGGAGGCATCACATCTCACATTTTACATCGGGATCCGAAAACGAAAGAAGTTACTAGACGTTGAAAGAAATATTGTCATGTTTTAAAGTGGAGTTGGATTAAGACACTTGGCGAGACGCAGTGACGTGATGATAGGATGATGCATAATTCAAGTAAGAGTGCGAACTTGGATGAGAGGAGCAAGACCATGGTGGATGGCACCAACTGAGAAAGGCCTATATCCCGCGGTGGATGAAGTCAGGCTGTGGATGACGGTGACTTGAATGCAATATAAGAATGTGCTCTAACATTTATGTATTTTCTTCATTTGGTGGAAAAGTAAAAACAAGTTTTTTTCGCCAATTAAGTAAATAAAGGTTTTTTATAAGATTCTTCTCTTGAAAACGACGGACAAAGAGCTGATTTAGATAATAGGACATCCGACATTTCTTAGCAATGGCACAGGCATAAAAAATAAGAAACCTTTAATTGTCCTATATCACAAAACCAGAATTTTCATGTTCTCACAAAATTTAGGTCATCTGAAGGCGGTAAAGCAGACACGCCGAACGTGAGGGAAATTTACAATTGTAATGTCTGTCCGTATCACCGACCTCTATGTTGTAGAGGTCAGACGAACCCGTTAGCGAAATTCGTAATGTCTGCGCAGTGACAAAAGGTAAATTGGGATGATATTAGTTATAAGCGGCGCTCAGAGACACCCCGGCCGGGCGCGACCTTGTCGCGATCCTAGACAACATACTTGTGTACATTTTTGATCTTAAATAGCTGTCGGCTTTGGTAGGAAACTTAACTCGATTTTGGCAAATAGTTACGAGATAATCGATACCATAAGGGGCGTAGAAACTACAAGATCTTTGACTTACTTTGTTAACATTTCGTCGAAATACTAAGAAGTAGATTTTATATGGGAATTCATTGCCTAACTTCTTGGGTTATAAGTATGTAGTGATTCTAATAAGAATACTGGTATAACTAATTCGATATTCGCTTGCATGCGAGAATGTGTAAGATATACCTACCTACTCTACAAAGAAAGAATCCAAAAGGAAAATGTTAAGTAAAATCTATTCTAGATACTTTTATTACTCAATTATATTTATTTCTGTGAATGCCTATTTAAAGACAGATAAGTCAAAATTTTCCATTAAAATATAATATTAATAACATAACATAACATAACATACCATCACGCCTATAGTCCCCGAAGGGTTAGGCAGAGGCGCACTAATGTACACCCACATTTCGCCGGTATGTTTAGGTCCCATGTAATAGGGGGCGAGCCTATTGCCATTAACCGGGCACAAATCCAGACTCCGAGCTGCTACTGAGAATTTCATGGAAAAACCCAATAACACTTTGCTCGACCTGGGGATCGAACCCAGGACCTCTAGCGTAGCAGTCGCGCTTAGGACCACTAGACTAATGAGGCAGTCTCATAATATTAATATTAATATAGTAAAATATAGAGTACTTACTTTTACATAATTATTGTAACATTAACGCGTACAATAATAGGGAAAAAGTTTCCAGGTTTATATGTAGCCTGTCCTATAAAACCAACGATACCCGAGTCACGGCCACTAAAATAACCAACGGAACTTGCAATAAGGAGAAAATAATAAAAAACGACGATCGATCCAGCGCTTAGATCATCAATCTCTCTGCGCTTCCTGCGGCGCCAATTATGTGCGCGTGCGACGGGGACGATGCTATAGGGGTGGTGTTCGAGTGGGACAGAGACGAGGATAGTTGAGGAACGAGATGTTCCACCAGGGGACGGAGGTGTTGCAGATCTTAGTGCGTTCCGAAACGTTCTAGATGCTAATATTTTTTGTGAGATATTTTCTTTGTGAGTTTTTAGATATTTATATCAAAATCCGTATCTATTGACATAGTTTTTATTTAAATGATTGCTAGATTTAATGTGAATTATAAAATATTCTTGGTTACAAAAGATTCCAAGTAGAAATAATGTAAAACCACTATTTAAAGTGGAATCTCTGTGGTGCAATAATTTTATCAGAAAGATAATATTATGTAAAATAGTTGTTTAATAACCTGTGCAACATTACTGCATAGGTATTGTAGGGGTTATATAGTACAATGATGTCATTGCGCTTTGTTATCTAAAGGAGGATTTCACAAGTTTATTCAAAAATATTAAGTTATTATTGTTGATAATGCGTAAAAGTAAAAACAATATTAAAACACATAAATATTATTGTTACCAAACTGATAATACGTTAATGAGGTTATGATTTTTAAACATCATAAACATACTTATAGGAATAAAATGTAGGTAGCTATAGCAGTTTATATTGAACTTCAAATTAGTTTTTCGGTGTTGATAAATAGTCGGGATCTTTGAAAAAAATATATTTATCTAGAACCAATTAAAATATAGCACTATAATACATTTCCGAACGGTTATCGTTGTACAAGTGCAGTCGTTGTACGAATTCAAGGCTACGCGCCGTCGCCACCGCGCTGCGCCCGCGCACACTCGCACACACGATGCACCAAGCACACACGCACAATTCGCACGTCATGGATGCGCTGCCGCTAACGGCGCGGCAGTACAATCAAGGGTTATGAATAGTAAAGTAGCTCCCACCTTCTTTGTAATCACCACTTATCCATAAGAGGAAAGAAGATAGCACTAACATACTCAGTTCCGCAAAACTAATCGTTTTTGCATCCAGATATTTGTACATTAGTTGCTAGGGGTAGCTATTTATGTGTCATTCGGGATAATAGAACATTTTCCTTATTTATATAAAATGAAAATAGAAATTCAAGTTATGGGTGTCAGCTGTCAGAAATGACATAATTTTCGTAATGATACTATGAAAATTATTGAAAATCTCAATAAGCATAAATTATATTCTTAATTGTTGTAGTTTTTTTATTGTAAGTACCTAATTTAAGACTCTCTGGTTCTTCGGCTTCTTCCTTTGTGTTAAAAATATTAAGGTTAAGTCTTAAAATGCTTGCGTTAGTCCGAAGTTTACGTTGCAAAGTTTACGGATGTGGAAATAAATACATTTCCGATAAGAATGCCTCTGGATTTCTCCGAGTTGATAGTGGTCAATTATTTCTAGGAAATTTCCATATAATGAAGCTATAATATTATACTTAATGGTAATAAACACAGGATATTTCCAGGATAACACAACTCATGGTCACCGTACTTATAATTGGCATCGATTAGCACAGGAAGACTGGTCTGTAGCACGTTTTTTTTTATAAGCAAGTATTTTTAGCCTGTGTCCGGCTAGCCGGGAGTGTTGTCCTAGGTTCTGGATCCCACCGCGTTTGTATTCAAATGGCTACTCCTTATAGACGACGAGATATCAATCTGAGTATTGAATTCCATATAGAATTGACGAGGATAGAAAAGCTATGAGTACATAGAATAAGGATTTTGTTCTTTTTACATACAACATCTGTTTTAAGTTTTTTTTTTGGGGAAACAGTTCTGATAAAGGCACAAACGTGTTCAAAGACTGTTTGCCATGGGGCATGCGCGTGATTTTTAAAGAGTAGATATCTAGTATTATTATCAATCGACTATTTACTCGTAATTTCAATAAAACGATACTCAAAGGTGTCTGGTATTACTAATTATTAAATCAACAATACGATTAACGAAATACTTACAATGTACTCACAACTGTGAATCTACAAACTTATTTTAAAATCTCATGTTTTAATTTATGCGTCTCTTTTTGGTCTAGTGCTCGGAAGCGCGACTTGAGGTTCTGTGTTCGAATTCCAGCTAGATTTTTCTATGGAATTATAAGTAAAAACAACAAAAAACAATTTATTTGTAACAAGCAGGTATCGTTTTTTGACATTACAAAAAAGGCTTCAATGTATTTATATAATTAGATGTAATGGGGAGAAAATATTAAAAAATATTTTCCTCCCATTCTCTGCAGAAATTGTGAATAGCGGAAGCTAGTTTTGCCGCAGCCAGTCAATAGTAGATGAACTAGACTACTAATCACATACGCTGGCTACCGACATGACGCAGACACCGCTAAACAAAGACGATAAAACAAATAAAACGAGTACGTGTTGTGCAAGCACTCGCTCTGTGTACTCTAGGTCGCCTTGACGGCAAACACTCCACGCAATCAGTCGATAGCTGTACCCTTGTAGCCTGCTGCTGCTCATCCAAGATACGGAGACAATGCACTTAGATCCCGATGCACCTGATAACGTTTGGCGGACAGGAGATAAGCCATGTTAGCCGTACTTAATCGTCTTCACCGTGTGTTTACCATAGTTATTTGATAAATTAAAGTATCAAATATTTTGTTGTGGAAGTTAGTATATAGAGTAACATCTATTAACGGGAAGTCTTACTCCTACGGTTGGAAAGCTTTGAAGTTTCATATTCGTGTGAGTTCGACAACTTGGACCAACAATTACAGACGTGATTCTCTAATCCACTTAGAAACATAAAGATAGTTTGGTAATGCGAGAAAATATTAACATTGAAGTGTCATTAAACGGTATTTAACATGATATTTTTTAAGAAATCATTAGCAAACATTTAAGTTAACCTCATTAAGATTATGTTATTTTTTGGAAATAATTATTTACAATCAACGAAGGTAACATTAATAAAAGATTACTTGAATGAGATCAGTCAAGTAGGCTAGCATAAAAAAGAGGAGGTCGATATGGACTAGAATAAAGGAATATCGATAAATATGTCGACATAAATGCGAGGGTTCAAAGCTCTCTATCAATTTGTTCAGGAAGCTATCCTCTTACCTCCCAGTAAAACTACCCAGAAATCTACCCATTTCCCAGTACCTAAGTGGTTTATACACGTAGGTAAATAACATCCGCTATTTCCGCGATATAATGCCGAGTTTGTCCTCATTTCTACTCGATTTATAATCGATGTTGTGCCTACTTGCTCCTGAAACGTCTACAGTAACAGTTTCTAATCGATTAACGAAAAGTATCGTATCATTGTCGACATAAATTGGTTCGAGAAGAGTGCCTCTTCAGGACACTTGTTCGTTCTCGAACTACTCAGAGATTGATGTGCCAGGTTTCTAAATAAATAAAATAGTTTTATTTTCAGACAACAGGAGGCCATAGTGGTTACCATTTATATTATATCAACGCTGTTACACTGCTGGGCAACAATGAATTATCGAAATTGAATTGGATACACTCCAAAGGTGCTCTTGCGTACCTCTAAAGAGTTAACTCCTTGCGCAAGTAGTGAATAAGAATAAAGAGCTACGTGTTATTTGTAGGCAAGCGTGTTCATTTCGTCAACAGAATCATCGGTGATCAAATGTAAAGCAATAATTAATTATTTTCTTCGGAAAGTCAGATGCGGGCCTTGGATTTGACATTTGACACTGTTTTTATTATTGTTATTGTTAGTCTCAAATTAAGTATTAATGACTCATGTGCACGGCAATTCATTAAATTCTGTTCCGACCGTAGGTCCTAATACCTATACCTATGTATAATCAAAGGTTAAGACACTGATTTCATACAGAGGTCAGTGATGAAATAGGTCATATTGTTTCAATTATTGAAAAATATAATGCTTACATACTTTTTACGCTTAGGGAAGGTAGTCTGTTTAACTAAGTTATTATAAATGTTTTATTTGAATATTTTGTGTTTCTTATACATTCCATCTTAACAAATCTATAATTATTACTTTCACCAGAAGAAATAAAAACAAAGGAATTTAGAAGATAAGGTGTAAATTATAAATTAAATACGAATAAAATATAAACAGTATGAAATAGAGCGCTCTAGTAACAGTTTAACTCAATTATTTACCTGAGTTCATCTCAATTCAAACCTGCCAATTTGCAAGGAAACGTGGAAAGCCGTAATAAGGACTTGTTTATCGCAAAATAAGCCACTTAACCTAAAAAACTGTGGGGTAGTGACCCTGAAATGGGTTGTAAATAGAACTGAGTTCAATTATGCCTTTATGATCGGTGTCTAGAAGAGTCGTTCTGAACAGATTAGGTTATAACGTAGTCGGCACTGGTCAAAGTGTCAGTAATAGGCGAGGGTCGCCGGTCAGATCAGTGCTGAATAGAAAAGAGATTGTGCATCTCGGCCACGAGATCCAATTTCCTTTAAAATGGGGATCAATGTAAAACATGATAAAGCTAGTCCTTGCGGAAGTGTTCTGTTAGTAATATCATTAAAACTAGCTTTTCGCCCTCGGCTTCGCCCGCGTGTTTTCTCGACTTTCCTGTACTATAATATGTATGTATTATACATATAAACCTTCCTCTTGAATCACTCTATCTATTAAAAAAAACCTCATCAAAATCTGTTACGTAGTTTTAACGATCTAAGCATACATAGGGACAGAGAGACAGCGGGAAGCGACTTCGTTTTATACTATGTAGTGATGTGAACGGAATAGACATAGAGAAACTAATAATTACAATCAATGTCTAACCTTTGTGCACAAGTGTCTTCTCAGAATGGGAGAGGTTAGTCTAAGGTTTATATAAAAAACTAAATTAAGAATAATGACAAATATAACATACCATCACGCCTGTATTCCCCGAAGGGTTAGGCAGAGGTGCACCTAATGTACACCCACAGTTCGCCGGTATGTTTGGGTCCCATGTAATAGGGGGCGAGCCTATTGCCATTCACCGGGCACAAATCCAGACTCCGAGCTGCTACTGAGAATTTCATAGAAAAACTCAATAACACTTTGCTCGACCTGGGGATCGAACCCAAGACCGCTAGCGTAGCAGTCGCGATTGGGACCACTAGACCAACGAGGCAGTCAAATATATTTCCCGTAATATCCAAACTTAGATTGAATCCAACTTATAGACTTATTCTGAGATAAATACAGTTTCAGTTCCAATTACGAAAACAACTACTGACTGAAAAGCAATTAAAATTTCAGGAATCTACAATTACTGTACTAGCAACCAAGATCATGGAAATCAAACGAGTGATCGTATAATAAAAACTGAACACGATCTACTAATCTCATTACGTGTAGGAGAAAAACAGTTCGCACGCAGCTGCGCCCGCGCCGCCCGCCACTGCCGCCCGCGCCGGTGCCGGAGGAATTTTCACTTGCGAGAAAAATATAGAGAGTGAAAACGGTAAACAAACGTATGATATTGTACTGTAGGAAGAAAAATTAAGAATTTTGTTTGTAATTTTTGAGTTGTGATTTTATAATGACTGCCTTGTTGGTCTAGTGGTCCCAATCGCGACTGCTACGCTAGAGGTCTTGGGTTCGATCCCCAGGTCGAGCAAAGTGTTATTGAGTTTTTCTATGAAATTCTCAGTAGCAGCTCGGAGTCTGGATTTGTGCCCGGTGAATGGCAATAGGCTCGCCCCCTATTACATGGGACCCAAACATACCGGCGAAATGTGGGTGTACATTTAGTGCACCTCTGCCTAACCCTTCGAAGAATACAGGCGTGATGGTATGTGATTTTATAATAGAAATAAATGTAGCACATGGTGGCCTGGTTATAAGCAATTGTTGCTAACCATATATTAATATAAATATCATAAATATTTGTTGTTATTTGCCCAGCAGTGGGACAGTAACGGCTAGAGAATAAAAAAAAATGATATTTTTCACGCCTAAACCGCTGAACACATTTGGATAAAATTTGGCAAGGAGATATAGCACCCTGTCGCATAGAGTGCGAGTGAAACTGCGGGAACCAGCTAGTAATCTTTCATTTTGATGCCTTTTTTGAAAGCTAATATTGCTCAAAACTGTTAGCATCCCATTCTGGACTGAAATTCTTTATGCTACTACTGATTAACCAATAAATCAATGCGTAATATGTCACCAGTACAGCATTTGTCGTGTAACAGTGGTGCATTTTTTTGCGCCTGCGCATCGGATCAGCGTCCATCAGTGAAAACGAAAGTGGAAACTGAATGACGACATTGTTCTGCGGTGAAAAAAGCGAGCGTGCGAAAAACTGGGGAAAAGCGGACCGCGCCGCGGCAATTAGTATAACTAGCGAGGCATGATACTGCCGACAGATATTTAGATATTATCCCCTGATTGTCAAAGATGGTTTTAGTAAGATGAAAATATATAAAGAGGAGTTGCCCAGGGGCGACGGAAGCTGGACGAAGCTGGCTATGGGTAGTCGGGAAAATACTTATCACTAAGTGATTTCATACAGGAGACTCTCGTCATCTCTTTCATACAAAAAGTTAGTAAGCTTTGTAGTATACAGCTTTAGTAGATAAAGTTTATCAGTAAATAAAGTTATTATTAACTTATTTTGTTTTTTTTATTAAGCGACTTTTGTATAGTACAAATGTCGCCTAATAAAACGATGAACGATGAACGATGTACATATCAGTTCCATAATAGCTATATTCTGGTAAAATGTAAAGTTTACACCAAATAATCTACTACTAAGTTTATAGTAATTTTCATCTTTTACTGATATTCTATAACAGTTGTATGTGGGAATCGATCGCGCGACACGAAGCACAAAAAAGATTGCTCAGCCACGGCGCCATGTTTGTAAATTCTCTTAGCAACGCGTGGGCGGTTGTCTATGGATCTCCCTCTGTTGCTATAGGGAAGTTCGGACCAAAATATAACATGAAAAAAAAATGGAAATACATTAATTTATCTTTTTCATCTCATAAAATACGATACAAGGACAAACAAGATACGGTATTAGAGGTATTTATAATTGAAGCTACTCCCACACAAGAATTCATACCCAAAAACTTTTATTTTATATTACAAATAATAATATTGAGAATTTTGCCAGTTCTCAGATGTAGCTACAAGGTCTCAATTGAAGGTCGCGACGTCTAGACTATGCTAGACTAGAACTAGGACTGTTAGACACCTAATTACTGAACAGAGCTATCCTTGGGTAAAAACTACAAATTGTACGCTCCAGGCATTGTTGATTAAAACTAAAAAGTATAATTACGGTTTGTTTTAGCGGGGTAGGCTGTTTTACATTGTTGTCGACCAATTTTGTAGTTGAAATGCTGTTAATTGAAATATTTCTTCGTATTTATCTCTGTGTTTCATGCCATGCCAAATTTGTTAGAATTTATTGCTGTATGAATGTGTATTTAATGTTGTTAGTTAGTTACTAAAGTTGTCAGATAAGAGTAAAATTATGAGCAATTTATTTTGTATATTACAAAATTATTGTAAAAGCACGTAAGTATATATTACACAGTCCCCTCGTGCGCAATATGAAAGGGAAACGTAATAACAGGCTAGAACTGTTTCAAGTTTAGTAGTGCAAGTGCAGCGGCGCGGGCGCAGGCACGACGCACGGCGCACCAGAGATAACGCGCCGCGACCGGTGCCGCGATAACTTATGATAGTTTCCTACTATTTTTATATTGATTCTCATATTTTATATGACTTACATATACTTATATGTTTTTTTATTGTAATTCATATTTTTTACAGCGTTTTATATTGTATCAGAAAAATAAAGAAAAACACGAGACAATTTCATAAAATGTAAGAAAATATAGAACAACAAAGCAGAATAAAGTACGTCACTGAAATAAAATTTAAAGCAAAGTTTGCTCGCAGAAATACTTTATGACCAGAAGAAAATGAAATCCAGCTAAAAATAGCTTGCAATATCTGAAGATAGCCGCTATCTCCCACTCCGTGTGTACCGTGCGCCATAATGTCAAGTTTCCCTCGACTAGCCGTCCGTGCAACCAGAATGCACTTTCTTCCTACACACACACAGCAACGTTGGGCACACACACAACCTTCATCGATATTGCACACTATGCAGCTTGCATTTGCACACAGACAAGATCCTTTTAATGTGTGAGTGAGGTGTGGTAAACGAAAGTTTGAATGGAAGTCATAGTATATGTTTTATTATCGTTTCTATACTTTACTTAAATATTTATCGTTGCTCTGAAGCGGGGAAATTGTTAGGAAAATTGTAGAAACTTCTACAATATAAAAGTGTACAGGTTTTGATATATCTCTGTTTCCGTTATACAACATTATACATTGTTTCTTTATTGTTTTAGGGACTGTTTTTAGGTAGATGACGTTCTTAACCGCAATGAGGACAGTGTCTCCAGCAGGGTCGCGGGTTCGATTCATTGTGATTGTATGTAACTTCCATGTGATTTGTTGTGGTTTAGGCATATATATAAGAAATATAATATTAGGAGAAATATACAATATTGTAATTCTTTTTGTGGGTAATGTAAATGAGGAAACAAACTGATGATTAACTACGTGTAGGTAATATTTGAGAGAAATGTCTAATTACTGTTTTTTAAATGTTGTATTTTGCTCCATTCCTATATCAATTTAATTCTGCTTGCGTTATGTTTCACACTTCATAGCTCAAAATACATATCAAAGTTTTTCTTTAACTTATTGTAAGTTGGTTCTGCCCATGACCAGGTGCCTCCGATTCAATGATTGCTGGCGCAAATGTCAGTTATAATTAATTTTCCCAACGCCGCGATGAACACTGGCAATTATGTGCAAGTAAAAACTATATAAATTGGAATGAAATTGTAACGGGATTGTGTCTAGAATTAACACTTTTGATTAATTGAACACGGCTAATGGATAGTTTGCAACATTATAGTTTTTTGAGTATATATGGGTGATAGCCTATATCCTTCTTTGAGGTCAAATCTATCTCTTTACCATTATTCATCAAAATCAAGCTTGAAAACCTAACAATCAAAAAGACCGATAAAGTTAAGAAGTTTCCGAAGCTCATGCTGAGTAAAAGCGAAGCCAAAGTTGACTGAGTTTTTTTTTGTTATTTATAATTATCCCTATAATTTTCATGTTTCGTTACTTTACAAAACGAATGTTAAATGAACGCCACCAATTTTAAAAGAAAAACTCTATGTAAAGAAAATTGGGGCCGTAAATATTTCACATTCGTAATTTATCTACATATGAATATAGATTTTATGTATAAATTACTAATTAAGTGTAATTTAAATGAATGATAAATGTAACTTCGGTATCGACGAAATAGCTTTACTGTGTGTTTTGAATTGTCTTTTTTGAAGTATACAATATGATGAAAGGTTAGTATATAGGTATAGTCATTACATTGATCATGACATTTGATACCTGAATAGCTATAAAAAAGTAATTTCGCTCAACCTAAGCCTTTGTCCGAAGGACGTGCGGAAACTATGTGTCATTAGCTTGATTGCGTATTGAACAACAATACATGTCAATTCATTATTCGGTAATACCTATTCAATACGTCTATAGGAAGGTTTTTATAAAAATTTACTGTCTAGGTATTAAATATTCTTTTTTCCAAATGGTTGTGATTGTTACAATGACTGGTATTGTGGTATTCCTTTTACCGCTTCGAGTATTAAAAAGTTTAGTTATTAAAAAAAATATAAATGATTCTATCTATTTTAAACTGTAAACAATAGTAAAGTGGATAAATAACACATAATTATCCAGCGATTGTTGTTATAGGTACGGATACATTTGAAGATGTCCGCTGGCCTATTTAGCCGGTGCATCGCGTCCTTGCAACTGCATTCCCACGCTCCGCCGACGTTCTATTACGCGCGCTAGTATTCTCGACACCTTACCGAGACGCCACGATTCCATCCAACGTTCTCCATTTTTTTTTTGCATTTGAATTTCGAACTTCAAGTTACTATGTTGGTTTATGTTATTGTAATCGAGTGTTACCTAATTATGTAAACCGAATCGCTCAATTTGATAATTTCGGATCACTGATTTGTTTTATGAGTTTTTATATAAATGTTTAGAATTTGACCTGCTATGGATCCTGGTAACCTAAAAGTATTAATGTTATGAACATTTTTTTGTCTTAAAAATGTTTAAATTTTCCGATTCGTAATTTGATTTTCTCTGAAGCTTTTAATTGGTAACTAATTTTAACTGACCTGTTTGCTTGTATATAAATAAGCCACATAAAACGATAAACAGCATAATTAGGTACAAATTCTAATTACATATTAATTAATTTTCAAATCGGTAGGCACACGATACCTACTTCAATATAGTTTCTATTTTAAGCTGCAGTTAGTGTATAATCCTTGTTTACCATATATAAATAATACTAGTTGTTGGTTTCCCGTCCAGCGCGCATGCTAGCCACTGGAACTTACCTGGAAAGAGAGAGAAATACATAAGTACATATATTACAGGATAAAACAACGTATAAATATAGGGCCCGAGCACTTATGTCGATAATGTGTTATATTTAGGGTAAAAGAGGTCTCGTTCGTTGTAATCGATCCAGTGTGTATGATATAGGCATTACAGAGATTTGTATTACACGGTTATAGGGAGTTCACGAGTCCAAAAAGAGGTTATTTTATACATATTAATGACAACTTTTTTTGTGTTTTAGTTTTTTTATGGGTAGGTGCTATTCCCTTTCGGATTCAATATTCAGTTATTCATATTTGAGTATTGGATCTATTAAAAATACACGCAAATCATAATACGGTTACTGTTTCTAAGTAAGACTAAGTTGTGCTATCTCTAATTTATTTTTGAGTCATTGAATATTCGGTACTTGCGGAGAAAAATATTGTTACAAAACATCTGTTCATTGATTTCCATAATACATGCCATCACGCCTGTATTCCCCGAGGGGTAAGGTAGAGGTGTACTAATGTACACTTTAGGTCCCATGTAGTAAGGGTTAAGCCTATTGCCATTAACCGGGCACATATTCATACTCCGAACTGTTTCTGAGAATTTCATTGAAAAAACCCAATATCACTTGGCTTTGATAATAATAGCTGTTAATTTACTTATGATTTATTGAAATTGTGTGTTTTCATGTAAAATGATATTCAATCAACAGCGAAAATGTCATTATTAAGTAATATACCAATTCTATTTTAGTAAATCATCCACATGTATTATCCATGGACGTGTGGACTTGGTATTTGGACGTCCAATTAATGAACCCACAAGTAACGGTACCAAGAAAAAACCCCTCTTACCATGTATAGGTACGAACTGCTAAAAAATCCTGCACATTTCCTAAGAATAACCAATTTATAAGTGCAGTATCGCGTGACCGACAGTGAAAACTGCATTTCTTCGGAGAAAGAGACCACAAGATTCGCAACCTTGTCGCAGAAAAGAGACGCGAGATATGCACGCCAATGCAATTTACTATCTATAAGCGAATGTTTTTCTCAGTGTAAACAATACATAGTGAGATCTATCCAGTCGACGATGACCTAAAAAAGCGGTGGGTGGGGAGAAATGGGGGACCAATTTATAATGGACAGGAAACGGAGAATTTAATTGATACGTTACCGTTGCAACTGGTATTTAACTCTAATTGATTAAATCATTCAAACTTTATTGGTTTGGTATTGTTAGTAGTAATTATGGTGTGAAGTGCAAATGATTGATATATGATTGTGTATCTCATGTATTTGTAATTTCAATAATATATTTACGTGATGTGTGTGGCAAATTAACATTTTTTTATTAAAAACATGACGCAAATTGAAAGAAAGTAAATGTTTCCGTTGTGATACGACAGAGAGATGACTTCGAAGAGAATATTAATATGTAACACCCGCGTCCCGGCTCATTTCGGACCAACATTTGTAATAATTTCTGGAAAAACACGATTACCGCAGTATCTTTAAACATGTTCCCGTAGAATGTTAAGAAATATTAATAGAAACGGTAAATTAGAAATTGTTTCTTTGAATTGTATTCAATTACTTTCATGAAATGTAATTTATATTATGTGCGGGAAGGTTTTCCGTTATTAAGAGGCTTAATGAGTCCAAATGAGTAAATATGTGTAATATTTTAACAGGCATGGCATATAGAAATATATATCTGTAGAAACATAATCATTATTTTATATGTTTATCGTACTTAATTGTAAAAAGAAATTGTGTTATCGCTTTGACAATATATATATTCAAGTAAGTTCTTATATAAAGCTGTATTACATAACACATAACATAATATACCATCGCGCCTATATTGCCCGAAGGGTTAGGCAGAGGTGTACTTAATGTACACCCACAGTTCGCCGGTATGTTTAGGTCCCATGTAATGGGGGGCGAGCCTATTGCCATTGCCACAAATCCAGACTCCGAGCTGCTACTAGGAATTTCATAGAAAAACCCAATAACACTTTGCACGACCTGGGGATCGAACCCAGGACCTCTAGCGTAGCAGACCACTAGACTAATGAGGCAGTCATGAAGCTTTATTAGGAGTCCGATATCAATAAGCTGAAATTGTGATGTGCCTTCGATATCTCTCTATAATTACTGTTAAACTAATCCCATGTAAGTAGGTAATAGTTTGTTACCATCCCATATTTTTTTTATATTCCGACGAAATTTTACATCATGTGTTGTGCAGACACCGACAACATTGACAGCTGTCAAAATGTAAAAGTCAACAGTGGCGTTTGACAGTTCAGTGACAGCCCCATCGGGATACCGTCGTCGCTGCCGTCAGCAGATCTTTGACAAGCATCCGCGGATATGCGCTGTCGTCAAAATATTTTAAAATGTTAAAGAATTTTAAAGGCAATTTGATGTATATGAGTTCCTGTGATTTCGAAATAAAGCAATTTATGAGGAATATAAATAATGTTGTTGATTTAAGATTTCTGAGATTGTCAAAGAAAAGCTTTATAGTAATTTATCTAAAGTGCATTTTGAGAAGTTTCTTAGGGAAATTAAGAAACTATTTGACCTACATCTTGAGAAATGATACGTCCCGCTATAGGTCATTTCAGACATATATTATAATAATTACATATTTTCTACCATGATGTTTGGATTGTAAAGGACCGACCTGGGAGTGGAACCCTTGGTTCCTAGGAGGTCTCACCACTAGACTAATGAGGCAGTCAATAATATCTGTAGAAGCTATATTTAAATTAATATAATTTAAATTTACAACTATAGGTATTATTATGTAAGTACATGAACACAAACACAGAATAAGTAGCTCTCTAAATATAGTAGCCACCTTATATGACTCGAAAGCGTCTTTTGTTCCTAATTAAGTATGACGTACAACTCCATTTCATTTGAAAAAGCGTAAACAAAATAAAAAAGCCTTTAAGTATTTGCTGTGTCGCTACAGCGGAAACGGACAGACTTTTGTTCGTCCCAGCAGTTAATTACATTCCCTTATTACGTAATGTGCCTACGAACTAACTGCTTTGCTGTACACAAAGAAATGTCGAAGTTTCTCGTTTTTCAGGCTTCGTGACGGCTTTAAAGTTACATGTGGCAAGACTGTATTATGATCGAAAACATTTTGTTTTTTTTTCTAATTGCAATTGTGTTTTTTTTATTATAAGTATTTTTTATTACGATATAAACATGTATACTCCGAAAGATTATGCAATTAATTATGCAGAGGGGCTACTGAGGTCTACCTTAGGTTCGCCGGTAGGTATTCAAATCAAATCAAATGTTTTTATTTCAAATATACTTTTACAAGCGTTTATGAAACGTTATTGACTCTAGTTTCACGTTTCCAAAAAGTTGATCCCATGGAGAAGAATCCGATAAAAACTCCATGGACACTCTTTTAAAATAATAGGTGTTACAATATTCACGGGTACATTATGGCGATAACAGGATGCGAGGACATTGGAGGTTTGTGTCATAATTAGCTTAGGTATAATAGCTTGGTAGGCTCGCTGGGAAGTTGTTTGGATTTATACCCGGATATAAACTGGAACATGGGAATCGAAGCCAAGACCTCACGCTCAGTAGTGGCCCGAACTGCCTCTGACAACAATGCGGCAGTCCTTTTCATAAAAATGTTCGAAAATACAAAGTAATAAATGTATTATTTTTCTATTTATTCATGAAATCTCAGATTGGAGCCGTCACTTACAGCACTGTCTAATAAATAAACTATAATATTTCAGTCTTAAAACATCTTAATTATGAAATTACTACATTAAAGCAAGTCACTCCAGTATATATACTAACCTAGTAATTAACGTCTAATAATTTTAGTCTAGACATATTCCTTATTATTTCAATCCCGGTTTGAGTCTTTCAGGGCGTTCGTGTAAGCCCTGTTCGCTGAAATATTCATAATTTGATGTTTTCACAAAGAACTGAATTTTCTAATTAAAGAAAATTTCTAGTGAAAGAAAAATTCGATCTCAGGCAGGGTTTGAACCTGCGTCTCTCTGGTTAAGTACACCAGACGCTTTGCCAACTAAGCTACCGAGACCACTGCCTGTGATGTCGAATTTCTCTTCCACATTCTACGTCTTGAGGTGACGTCAGCCCTGCCTGCAGAGTAAACCCTGCCTGAGATCGAATTTTTCTTTCACTAGAAATTTTCTTTAATTAGAAAATTCAGTTCTTTGTGAAAATTTCGCAATATTTAATGCTAAAAAATAATAAAAAATAGCATAATTTGATGTTTTACCTAAAACACAGTAACGCGAGTTTCTAGGGCGTAAACATTGCGATTCTTTTACGCGCTACACGAGGGAAGTTAAGATATGATCAGAATAACAAAACTACGTAAGAGAATATATATTTAAGCGGCGGTAGCCTAATGGCTAGGGCGTCGGACTACTTGCGATCATGTAGTTGCAGGTTCGAAACCCACCCATCGCACTACCGACGTGAACCCACTCGTAACACAAGCATTTAGCTTAGCACGAGGGGTTAACTGGAACACTAGTAATGTGCGACACACATTGCTAGTAAGTATTGAGGTGCGCGCTTTGGATTCGAACTCGAGACCTTTTACTTGGCAGTCCAATGATCACTTTCACTACACCAGTTAGTTTGTTACAAATTTAATAAAGTTATTTAGGTATTTTTAATTAAGGGGTATAAATGTTTAGAGAGATACTAGACTTTATGCATTTTAACGAAGCTTAATTGAGCAGCAGTGTATTGGATCGATATTCATTTAGAAATTAATTTTTTTTGTATGTCTTATTTGTGTCTTTGTCAATTATACCTAATAGCGCACGAGTCACGGTGACCTCCCATACCTCTGTGATACGCGTGATATCATCGACTTGTCTCATTTTCCTCAATTCGCGACTCTACCATGGCAATAATTGCATAACTTTGAGTCATAGTTTGCAGTAATACAAGAGTTTGGAGTTGCCAAATTTGGAAAAATCCCCACAACAAGCAAAGTATTTTGTGATCATCTTGTTGGTGAACGGTGAAGAGTGGGTAAAGTCAAAAGTCACAAGTCGTTCTAGGAACGGTTTGTTACAATAACTAAATCATCAACGCGCAAAAGAATTGCAGCTTAACCTTATCATTTAAAGTTCGTTTGGGACAGTTGTTCCCTAAGGGGTGTCTAGTATTTTTTATGCATAACCCTGATTGTCAATGGTTGCTGTCCTTCACGTGCCAACTCTAGCGTTCCTTAGAAATATATTTTAATAAAGTCTAGACGTTATTTAGGAAATGGCTGTTTAGGTATTTGTGGTTGTTGATAAAATGGGGGGAAGGAACTAAAGCTAGACTCAAAGACCATGACTAACAGCTTTTGTAAATAGTAATGCCTATATATTTGGTGTATAGGTATATGTTGATTGTGGATATCGACCGAAGAAGGTTTCCACACGCTTCTACGTCTTATAACAGATAGGATCTAATTGCAAAAAATATTATCTATATCTGTACTTACGAGTACTCATATTATAATAATATTGTTTGTTTGTAATCGATACACTCTGTATTTACTGAACCGATTTAATTCTTTCACCATTAGAAAGCTACATTATTTCCGATATTTATTATCCCGGGATAATCGGGATCCAATGCGGGCAATGCCATGGGTAACTGTCTAGATAGAAACATGATTTCAAACTATTTAAATTGTCTTCAATACGTATTTAAAAAAATATACTTAAAAAGCTTTTTTTCTCCAAATCAGGCAGAGGTGTAATAATATAGTCCACCAACAATCCACCAATATGTTTAGGTCCATTAAATAGGGGGCGAGTCAGTTGCCAATAAGAGGGCAGAAATCCAAATTTCGGTCGGCTATAAAAAAAATCATAGAAATTTCAGGACTTTGTATGAGCCGAGTCTCGGCATTATCGAACGAAGTATGCCTACGTGTATCAGTACATCTCTACCTGCACCACGGCGTAACGGTATTATATATTATTAATAAAAGAATATTAAAACGTATTTTGTACAATTGCGATTGTACTCTTATTTTTAGAGATTTGCTAGTATTTTTTATAAAATTACCATTTAAAAAAATGTTATATGCGGGCCCAATACATCTTTAGTTTTTTATTAGTAATTTAATGAAGTACTATCCCCAATTTCGTGGATTACCTAGATAAATTTGACGATACCTTCAAAGGGCAAGCTTTGTTTTCTTAAGGATATCGTATGAGAACATGGAACATGTCTCGCTATGTTCGTGTACATCGGTTGTATATAACTTAATGAGCTCATGTTGTAAGCCCTGATAGAGCTGATGTAATATTATATATATTCGTGTTGTACATCTAGGCTAGGTAGCTAGGCTAGGCTGGGTATATAAGCCAGTCTTTATATACATAGATGTATGCTCTGACGTGTATACTTTGAGCACTAGAAAATGGGGGCCTTCGGCACTGAAGGCTCTAGCCTAGATAATTAAATATACCTACTTCCTACACTAAAATACGAGAGCAGTTTATTTTTTATTAATATGTAGTTAATTATCACGCCCTTAAAACAGTAAATGAAAACATCGTGAGGAACTGCCAATCCGCATTGGTCCAGCCAGGTGGACTATACCCTAATTCTCCTCATTTTAAGAGGCATACGTGCCATATATATGATAATCGCCGGTTCAAAATAAAAAAATACGAAAAAAAATTTAACAAGAAAGTGTGCATCAGGTCATAAGTATTTGCAATTTTACTGGCACCCAACTGGGACACATCAATGTTTCCTGAATGGTGACTGAAATCCATAGTCGTGGCTGACAGTACATAATCTTCTCCCATAAGAAGCTTTAAACTATAAAAAAAATGTTGAATACAACAATAGTCAAGAACAAAAAGTTATCAATACATTATTCCTGAATTCAAACGCGTTACATATAAATAAATATTCCTAACATGTGTATTGGCATATTTATTGTACCTACATGGTTTTGCTGTTAATATGGGCAATAATTCTTTTGGGTTGTGTACGAATATTATATTGTATATAGATACATTAGCCTAAAGATACACTGAGAGAAGACTGAGGGGTGTTGTTGAGGAATATGTTGCATCAGTTTTTTAATTATATTTTTCCAAAAGGTCCAGTTGATTCTTACCAATTGGTCTGACATTTAGCTGAACTGGGCTATTCGGCACAGCCGTGGGGTACACAATCATTTATTTATTATACCTTTTTTGATATACTCTTTAGTTTTTCTGTGTCAATACATGTTTTTTCTTTCTTTTTCCAGTTCCTGTTATGCCGCATGGGACTGATACACAATAATAGTTTATGCCATTCATATTCATTTATTTTAAGGTTATGAGTTTTTGATTTGGATATGGCCCATTATAATGATTCTTAAAATATGCAGCGAGAATGGAAAAACAATTGATTCGTTTCCTTATTCGCAAAGATTTCCGGCATTCCATATTAATATAAGACATAGCACACCGGATTAGCAAGCTAAAGCGGCAGTGGGCTGGCTAAATCTGTAGAACAACCGACACGAAATCCACTCGAGTAGACTTGTTCTCGAGTAGGAACCGCGACTCGGTAAACGGAGTGTAGGAGGACGCCCACCGGCAAGATGGAGTGATGATTTGCGAAGTGTTACTGACTGGTTGCAAAAAGCGTAGGACAGGGTGAAATGGCGCACACTAGGGGAGGTCTATGTCCAACAGTGGGCTGATATAGGCTGGGATATTTAACCTCAACACTATATAAAGTCTAGATTATTTTATTCAAAGCTATACAAGATCTTTATACTAGGACCTGTGGGTGTACAAGCAACACTAGCAAAAAGGCCTAATTTCGCAAAACCGTGAGCATTACCAAATCGCCTAAAAATACACCTGAAAAATCACCCCCCATGCACACATGCGTGAAGGGGTAGCTAAGACTTCGACGTGTCGACGCGGAGCGCCTGTGCGCGGGTGCTGTGGGTGTCGTCTGGGGGTGAACGGCCTCCCGCCGACCTTCAGACGCGCTGGGCGGGGAGGGGGGCTGCCGTCTAGGAAGCTCCCCACAATAGACCAACATTGTAATTAATACATAATGTGCCGTTTATGTTCGAGATTGTCGACTAACCATCCTTGTAATGGAATTGGTTGTCCTTTGATTTGGGGTTACTTTGTGTGGGAACTTGCGTTTGACAAGAAAGTATAATGGACTAACGAGTACGGTGGACTATAAGATACTATAGCATCGTCTTGAGGACTCTTGGATTATCAGTACTTGGACGAAGCCAACGACTAATTTTGAAGCGGCGGGGGCGTCGGACTTGCGATCAGGTGGTTGCCGGTTCGAAACCCACCCATCATACTACAGACGTAAACCCACTCGTAACCCAATACAAGCATTATTAGCTTAGTACGAGGGGTTAAAAAGAATGCTAGCTTAATGTGTGAGCCAAATTGCTAGTAAGTTTAATATAAAAAAAAAAAACACTGAACATAATGTATGTAAGCATAAGTTTAGTCTTCTTGAATTTTCTAAATCCGTATGACTTTGTGATTCACGTTCGGTATTAGCTCTTTAAATATGACACGAATTGAGATAAAAAATTTGAATATACGCGACATCTTCTACACTGCACTTACAGTGTAAAACTTTATGAGAAATCCGAACGTATTTAGTATCTAACCTCTTTGCTATTACAACAAACTTTTTTAATAAAGCCTGCTTTTCAAACACCCTACAAAAGGAAGGCTAAAAAGCTCGCACAGTTCGCATTTTCAGGTCGTTTCGTTAATCGACCGGGCTAACGATTAGGGCTAGACCTTATCATACATGAGGATGCCGATTTTTAATTAAACTAAGTACCGCTGCCCACGTATTTACAGGTAAACAATACTCTGTTACCAAATAAGAACAGAGTTTGTACAGGGATATTGTTTAAAAAAGCAATTTTCTTTTTAATAGTTTGAGAATATCGGCGATGGTAACCTTTTATTTCGTGTCTATGGGTCCAAGTGCTGTTTAGTTTATTAAACGCTTTTTTAATAGCTTTTGCGAAGATAATGTTTTGGTTGGGTTGGTACATATGTACGGGCTATGTTATAGATTTTACCTTTGCCATTTGCGAGTGATAATTAATTATTAATACGCATATGATTAAGTTGACGTGCGTGCCTTAGATTCAAACTCGAGAACTTAGGTAATATTTGATTAAAAGACTTTCTTATCAATAAGGTCCGGTAATGGAACCCGCTACCGAGTGTAGCGAATAAGTCGATCTCTGAGCTAGTGAACCAATCATCATCTGCCTTTCCCGACTATGTTGGGTTCGATTTCCAGTCAAACCAGTTGCAGTTGAATACCAGTATTATACACGAAGCGACAGCCATTCATTTACCTGCACAGTACCAACATGCCTGTATTCTCCGAAGGGATAGCCAGAGATGTACTAACACCCACATATTTGGAATTTCCTACGAGATTGGGAAATATAAGATCAGTGCGCATAAACTTGATCGCAGGGCCATCTACCGGATCCGATCGTGATCCAGCCGCTTTTGAGTTTTAGCGAGACTAGCTAGATACATACAAATCAATTGTTAAATTCTATATACACACTGTGACATTATAGGCGTCTGACAGTCAAAAGCTTGTTTTAATACTGTTTTTTTTTAACAATTTCTACTGTGTGACTGACCCTAAAATAGCGAAAAAATACAGCTAAGTATTCCCAACATTTCATTTGGTCGAGGAACACTTTTCTATGAAACTGCTGACTTTATTCATGATTTTAGGGTTGGTCCTATATCACAAAACTGTTCATTATGAAAATGATGTAGCCCTTTCGCGTGTAAGACTACTAAAATGTCATATAGCGATCTATACAAATAACACATCTACACAAAATCATGGCCTCAATATCTTATAATAAATCCCCGGGGCTCATTTCCTGAACAATCAAATATGTACGACGCGGCCTTAACGATGTACTTGTAATTTCAGTTTCAGCTTCAGGATTTATTGAGAAGGATAAAAGAGCGTACAAAACCTTTATCTATCTATACTAATATTATAAAGAGGTAAACGGGTCCACGGGCGAAGTCGAGGGGGAAAGCTAGTAAGTAATAAAATCGTTACAATATTCATAGTTCCATTCATAATTAACAATTAATAATGAATTTTGAAGCGACGGTAGTTTAATGGATTGGGCATCGGACTTGCGATCATGTAGTTGCCGGTTCCAAACCCACCCATTATTACAATACTGTCGTGAACTCACTCGTAACACAAGCATTTAGCTTAGTACGGAGTTACCAAGAAAACTAGTAATGTGTGACCCACATTGCTAGTAAGCTTTTTTTTTTTTAAAAAAAAGGTACGTTTTTTGTCCCATGGGTTAGGTTTCTAGTCCATACTAATATTATTAATGAAAAGAAACTCTGTTCGTCTGTTTGTTACATTTTAGGTCTAAATCACTGAACCAGTTTTTATGAATTTCGGTGTAGGGATAGATTGGCTTTCTTAGAAAGTACTTTGGGTAAAAAGGTTGTTTAAATTAACATCAATACAGTAAAAAAACTCCCACGTCATTAATTTACGTACTATATTTTATTATTATTAATTGTACCCCATAGCAACTGCTCTCAATAGCCTACTTTGCGGGCTTTAATGAGAGGCTTCTGACAAATTAAATATAATTGAGTACTTCAATCTGTTGCCACGTGGAGACAAGGGGTCACATTGAGCCTACGTAGGTGTGTATCAGAGCCCAGCTGTATTCGTATTGATCTCGATATTCCGAATTTCCCAAAGATCCCGTATTCGTGGGTGTCTTCGCCTGTGTTATTATAATTATTATTAAGCCATTTCGTCCCACTTCAGGGCAAAGGCCTCCCTTCCCCTTTTTCTCTTCCTCACGGTTTAAGGCTATTTCGGAGAAGTCGAGCTCATCCCGCCATCTTTGTCTTGGCCTAGCTAGCTATAGCTAGCTATTTGTTTAGCCAACGGCTAGCCTGTCCTATTATGTTTGTTAAAAAATCTTGTAATAAGTTTCAGCGGTAATGTCCCAAGGGATTTTTTTAGGTTTCGATTAAGTTTTTTTGATAAATGTCGGTAAATAATCATTGTGATTAATTCAAATACTTATATCATATATATGAATTAATCATAATTACAGTATTTTCTGCTTATTCTTTACTTTTACGCTTCCGTGAATATCAAAACACGAATCAGAATGCCATTTGTAATGGAGATTCTCGAAATAATATACTTTATTATTTTAGGACTGCTCTAGAATACCTAGGCAACAAACCCTAGACCGGGCACCGTTATGTACAACATTATGTACATATATGTACTAACATTTACATAAATTATTATTCCCAAGACTAATTCGTCCTGACCGACCAAGGACGCAACGCCGGGAGATCTGGAAGGACCCACAGTATCAATCATCAATATAACCCTTCTCGCGATACAATTAGAATTCAATTTTGCACAAAAAATGTTATGAGTTATTGCCTTATTGATATTCGGAGGACTTAACTTTGAAAGCGAAATTTATACCTGAATGTATCCTTAAGGAAAACGGTAGCTAACTCTGGCGAGTAAAGTCTAAATTCAAACGCATTGGTGCTTAGTTTCGAAAGTAAGGGACGCATGCATCGGCTAGAAAGGGACAACAATGTCCGTGGTGGTCCGTGACCTATCCTACTGACGAATGTCGAGCCCCGGAACATCGCATTTTAACAAGTAGTCTAGACAGTTGTGCATGTGTGCACGTCGCTTGTAACTGTGTGCGTTATTCAGATAACGAGACTGTTGGTGTGTGCGCATGTCTGTGAATAGCTGCTGTGTTATTACAGGGCTTTGCTTGTGTATGTGTGTGTAAACTTGAGCTTGTCTGATTCCTTACGGATGGCGCTTGGAGTTTTTAGTAAAGGGATGTTTATTTGACGTCTTCTAAGACTTTTATCGCTTGCGAAATTGGTAGTTGTAGGAGCTGAAGTGTCTGGGCGCCTAGTAATACATCTTGCTCAACACTTTTCCCACGAGATAAGTAGATCTGTCGGAGGGATCTCGACGACTACGATTGGTTGAAATGAAATGTTATCATTGTTTTATTTTTATGCTAAACGATTAGGTAATAAAATTGTGTCGTTGTTTTGTTTCGACAAGTTGCCAATTCGCGGCAGAATTCCGACTTTTAAAAACAAAATGCAAAATAGGCAAGGTATAATTGTTTTTGTAAGTAGGTACATTGCATTAATTAATAAATATTAATGAAGTAATACAAAAATGTTCACTTTTAACAGTTCAAAGTCTTCTTAACGAAAATGTGGAATAGCGAAATAGCCGTCTCATAATATTGTAATAAAGTATGGTACTCGTAGGGCAGTTTAGGTTTATATGTAGACTGTTGGTTCCAATTCCAGCGCATCACCATCATCATCAAAGCTGAATTGATTAGTTGATTGGCTGACATAATTAATATTCAATTTACTTGTAAGTTAAAAACTTATTTTCTAAACATAGATTTTATGTACAGTCTCCAGCAGGTCAAGGTATACAAAACTGTCAAATTTCTCCAAATGATTTTAAACCTTAAATTGGTGAAGATAAAGTTTAAAATCAACTGAGAAAATTTTGACATTATGTGGTAGCTTAATGTGGTGGGCTGAAATTATAAATTGCATTACTGCACTTGCGGTAATTGTGCCCGGTTAATGGCAATAGGCTCGCCCCCTTACAGGGGACCTAAACATACTGGAATGGTAATGATTTACAAAATATGCCACTAGAGTTAATTGTTCGCTCAGTTAATTGTAGTTAGAGGTCAAATTTATCAGAAAAAGCTAAAACAATTGAGGAATTAGTTTTATAAATATGTCGCACGCTTAGTAATAGACTGACCAATTAGAGTTAAAGACCTAAGCGAGAAAAAATAAATTTTAGTATCAATAATTACTTAATCTTAACTATTCTTACATAATTAATTTATTAATATTACGCTATTTTCGTGGATGTTTTTGCCATAGAGACGGACCAGTTGTAAATAACGAAACGTTTTTGCGATTTTCCAACAAGTCGCTTATTTTGAGTTCGGTCAGTCTAATATTAATATGTATGAAAAGTGAACTAAATATTGTTAATTCTTATAACGATATAAAGTTCTTAAACCAGAAAAGTGAATTATTTAAATTACATAAGGTTTGAATTATGTCATTATATGTATAAAGGAAATATAATTTTATACATTATCACACTATTATTATAAAATACTTAAAATTGCAATGATAAATCGTTGGTGAAACTGTATTTATTATTTAAATAACCACGAAAGCGAAAATATAGGAAAACTCCCCAACTCAAAATCACACCATCACGTAACACTCACACATTCAAAACAAATATGAATGCAACACGAAATACCATCACACAAACACGGGGCACGCACACATCGACACTTCTATACATACAGCAGTATCTCCATCTCTTCTTTGCACACACACACATATTTTTGGGGATGGTTTATGCAATTCGCCCTTGTGGAGGTGGTGCGATGAACTTCGTCCGGGACGTCCGCAGGCTTCGCTAAGGTGACACGGAGTGGGTGGGGGTTGCAACGCCCAGGATGCCCACAATTGGGGCCTTTTATTGCTATGTTTGTGCACGGTAAGGCTTTAATGCAGTGCAGGGGCGATGCATATATATAGTCTATGTGAAGTTTTAGTGTTTACTTATGTGCATGTAGAACATCAACAGTTTCACTTCACCAAATTATGCTTTCCTTTGAAAATGCACGAGTTACTTTAAAAAAAAAAATAGATTTTCCTATAATATTTGAAGAGTTCCCTCGATTTCTCCAGCATCCAATCATCAGATCCTAATTTGCTGACAATGGGACCACCTCGAGAGTATATCCTTTCAAACAAAAAAAGAATTTTCATAATCGGCAATTGATGGAGAAATCGGTGAACATACATAGAAAAATCCTCCTTTTCGAAAAGTCGGTTAAAAAGGAATGGCGTTCTGTACTTTCTGCCTACCCTTATCGGTTAAGTCGTAAGTATATAACGATGTATAAAGGGTATTAACTTAATAATGGTCATTGTGTCGAGACTCATATAACAGTTAATTTATAACCGTTAGATAAGCCTATATTTGTGGCGTCATATGACAGTTCCTTTAAAAAAAACATCAATGTATGGGCTAGACAGAAACTAAATCTGACACAAAAATATGATATTATGTAGTACTGAGGGTAAACAAAGCAAAATTAATAATGATAAATCAGTCGTCAGAACAAATACACAACAAATTCAAATTTTAATAATGTCTAGTCTAGCCGGCTCTCTGCCCACCCCTCCTTTCGTAAACTCGATAATTGTGCCGCCGATGTGGTTCCACTGATTGCCCCCATTACGCCCCGCCGTGATTTTAATAATAGGCGACTTTCCTGTGGAAAATTACAGCTTTTCATATAACCCAGTTTATCTGAAATTGTCTCATTTTTATACCAACTTCAAATAGGACGATTTCTTAAATCTGTTCTGTCTATTCTACCTCAGGCTTTTTTTAATAGTTTTGAAGTCATTTTTATAAAAACTAGATAATAGAAACTGATCGAGTTTTTTTTTAAATCACCTTCGTTTTAGTATTTAAGTCTCATGTAATATGGGTAAGCTTATTGTTTTCAACCAGGCTCAAATGCGAATGCATCCATAATTCCTAACAAAAAATATAACTTGGGAATTGAACCTAGAACCTTACACTTAGTAGTAGCAAATGCGATATGAAAATCATGAAGAAATTATCGCCAGCTTGAAATTAAAACGGGGGACATAGCAATTCAAAATAACTATGAACCAACACTATCAAAATCATTTGATATAAAGTTATCTCCCAAATTAAAAAAAACACCCACAATTTCTATCCCGACACAAAATCCATACAATACTAACAATACATAATACAAAGTTATGTATTAGAGAAACACACAAAACAACTTATGTATAGGCTCGGTGCGTCCGGTCGTCGGGCCGTAGACCCGCGTAGCCGCGTAGAGGTGTCCTCTACGCCGCTACGCCGCTACGCCGCTACGCCGCTACGCCGCTACGCCGCTACGCTTGCCGGGTGGTAGGTGAGACGGGTGAAAGCGGGTTCAGGGTGAGTTCACGTCTGAAGGCAGCCACTTGAGATCAGGTTGGTATAAAATACTTTAGTATTTTGTAATAATATTGTATGATATTTTTTGGAAGCAATAAATTGCTTTGAAACCTAGTTAAGCTTGTGCAATCTTCATTTTGGTATATTGTGCACTCATTGTGGCAAGCGCGGCCGCTGAGTGTAAGGTTCCAGGTTCGATTCTATGGTTCAGCAAAGTGTTATTTGGTTTTCTATGCAATTATATAAAAAGGTAATGACATACCATCACGCCTGTATTGCCCGAAGGGTTAGGCAGAGGTGTACTAGTGTAAGTACACCCACATTTTGTGTCATGTAATAGGGTGCGAGCCTGCAACTGGGAATTTCATAGAAAAACCCAATAACACTTTGCTCGGCTTGGGGATCGAACCCGAGACCTCTAGCGTTGCAGTCGCGATTAGGACCACTAGACTTGTGAGGCATAAAAAGGTTATAGGCTCGCATAAGACCTAAAAACATTGACGAACTGTGATATTTATTACTCGTAACATTAATTGAAAAATATTAATTGCAGTACGATAATTATCAATCTAACCAAACTATCTATCAATGTAACTATCTATAATCTATCCAGGTTTGTAAGAATTGTTTTTCTATTGTATCTCGATAAAATTGCCCTATTAATGTTACTTAATAAAAAATAGGCCTAAATAAAACCTTCTCCACAAATTGCAGCATCCAAAACTACATAATATGCGTCTAAGCGTCTAAGGACAAGTGGAAGGCTAGGGCGGGCGGCGCGTCCTTCCTAGGGCGGGCGTCAACCCGGGCGGGCGGCGGCTGTGCCTGCGTCCCTTTGATCCTGAACTGTGCTCATTAGCGGTATTAGAGGTATTTGTGTTGATTGTCTGTGACGAACTAAAGATTTTAGAAATAGCCTACGCACGTGGATTATTAGTCATGTAGTAATTGTCTATAAAAATAAACATGTTGGTTTGTTCATAATCTTAAATCTCTCTTTAGACATAATTTCTTTCAGGATGACTGCCTCGTTAGTTTAGTGGTTCCGATCGCGACTGCTACGCTAGAGGTCTTGGGTTTGATCCCCAGGTCGAGCAAAGTGTTATTGGGTTTTCCTATGAAATTCTCAGTAGCAGCTCGGAGTCTGGATTTGTGCCCGGTGAATGGCAATAGGCTCGCCCCCTATTACATGGGACCTAAACAGACCGGCGAACTGTGGGTGGACATTAAGTACACTTCTGCCTAACCCTTCGATGACAAACAGAAAATATAATATGAATTCATATCTTTATTTTATTTCTCACTCTTACAAGTCAAAGCCAGATTCCTACTGAGCAGTGTATATTATATTCTTCTTTTGATATAAAAGAAGCAGCGGTAGCTTAATAGCTAGGGCGTCGGACTTGCGATCATGTGGTTGCCGGTTCCAAACCCACCCATTGCACTACCGACGTGAAGCCAATCGTAACACAAGCATTTTGCTTAGTACGAGGGTTTAACAAGAATTCTAGTATGTGCGACCTACATTGCTAGTAAGCTTTTAAAAATAAAGAAATAATATGAACCTTCTTGTAACTGTTGTGATTTATAACTGGAGAAGATATATTAAATAGATCCCTTTTTTAAACGTTTCTCAATAAAATTACATAGTTTATCACAGAATTAGGAGCTACGTAATACGACTCTTTGTAAAGTGGAAGGCTAGGGCGGGCGGCGTGTCCTTCCTAGGGCGGGCGTCAACCTTGCCGGCGGCGGCTGTACCTCTGTCCTTTAGACCCCGAGTTTTGCTTCGTTACTGACAGTTCAAGTATTAATATTGTCACCTAGCTCAAGTAGAATAATATCAATTTATATTGGAGACTGTTTTCGAAGTCTTAACGACTGAACTAATTTTAGGAAAATTTGGCACAGAAATGTAACTCGATTAAAAAAGAACTTAGACGACTTTTCATTCTAAAATATAGATTCGTTGTTTAGACAGATTTGTTGATAAATAGATTTGCGTTGAAGTTCCATGATGTGTGTGTGTGTGTGTTTGTAATGATACTGAAATATTTTTCAGAAAATTCGGTACCATATAACAATATTTCCGGTCGTTTACAAATCCTGTAAGTTAGAAAGCTACTTACTTAAGGTTACTTCATTTAAATCTATATATTACAACCATTTTGTTACTTCCTTATTTAATAGAGTGGGGGCAAAAGATTGTTCTCTTGGAAAATCCTTAGTGGTGGCAACGCTACACAAATAAATAAAAAAGGCATACCCAATAGTAAATAATACGCAAAAACAAACGCTACTGGTAAACATTTTATCAATACGTTCTGATAAACAAAACAAACACATACTGGAATCAAACTTTATATACGTCTAGCAAACAAGGGTATCACGTTGATCGTATTCAGCCGGGACAAGTGGAAGGCTAGGGCGGGCGGCGCGTCCTTCCTAAGGCGGGCGTCAACCCGCCCCGGGCCTATCTGAAGCCGACCTAAGGCTTCGAAGGGAGACACGCTTTCAGCTTGTTTTGTTTTCAAATGTGAAGGGTATTTTTGAATAGGGCGTCATTAGGGCTCAGTTTTGTACACGCCTATTAAAAGGGGAAGGTAAGAATGGCGGTTAGATTTTTTATAACACCAGTTTTTGTCTGCGGTTTCACATTTGAAATGGATTTCTGAGAATGGATTTCGTCCGTCTCCAAGGACCAATCTGTTTCTACATCAAAACTTATCAAAATTCTTTCGGGGTTTTAGGCATGAAAATATAACATATATAGGTACAGACAGTAACTTTCGCATTTATAATATAAGTATGTATAATATGTCAGCGGCTGTATTTCCCGAAGGATTAAATTTACTAAATATCTTGTTCAATATATTGTAATAATATTACCAGTGCCCAGACTCGCATTCG